>BGPR01003412.1:0-137963 GCA_013235015.1 Araneus ventricosus | reverse complement strand
ATGGGGAATAATATATGGAATTTCTCATTGAAGGAGTTCTAAAGCGTCTAAACCTTTTAAGATATCGATTAAGTCGATTTTTTTAAAAAAAATCGACGAAAAGCGAAAAAAGCACAAAGAATTAAAATTTCTTACTGGGTCCATTTTTTCCCCGGGATAGAAAGTAAGTTTTTTGTCTTTTCTTTTTCTTTTGCTTTTTGTTCTTTAGGCATAATGCAGTATTTGAGGGTAGTGTTTATTTATTTTTCTTTCAATCTCGGGTATTTCGCAGCTATGAAATTTTAATTAAAAAAAGGGCTTGAGGCTTTGTAATTATTTTAGTTTTTTCCCCAATAGGTGGAGCTAGGATCACTGGCTTCCTCCTTGAGGATACTGGGTGTAAGCAATTGACAATGCTGCTGAAGTGCGCGCCGCTGTATTTTTATTTTTTGTTTAAAAAACTGTGTACCTGGCATTTTCCATTCAATTTTGTAAGCGATCTGGAAATAAATTTGCTACGCGTCTTTAAATAAAATGTATGATTGGAGTTTTTTAAATTATTACTTCTGTCTATTTCTCGTATTTATTCTTTTCTTTTTTATATAAATATGTTATTTCTTTATTGAAGTTGCTTTTTTTGAAAATGATTTTGGCTCGGAAATATATTTGTTTAACCATTCAGAAATAATATTTAGAGCAGTTTTACACAAAAAAATCCATTAAAATACAGGCATGTCACATGTAGCACTTGTAGTTATAACTACTATATTTTTAATATTTCTTTAACTACTTAGTGTTATTTTAGATAAAATTGAAGAAGGAGATAACTTGATTATTAATAGTAGCATTAAAGTTTTGAATTTTTTAAATTATAATAATATTAACAGTATAAACACTTTTGATTTTGAAAATCTTTTCACCAGCTTACCGCATGAAAAATTACTTGATACTTGATTAAATTTATAAGATTTGCACCTTAATTCTGAAATCATTGATAAAGCTAAATGGTTCGAACTTTGCAAATTTAATATTTGTGAAAACTATCTCTTTAATGAAATTGACTTCTAAAGACAGGCTAGGGGTTCACCAATGGCAAATTCTTTTTCTAGTGCAAAGGCTAATGTTTTTCTACACACTTATGAAAGAAATTTTAATAAGGATATTATTTTTGGTTTCAGGTATATTGACGACTTTATTTTATTTAACACTAATGACTTTGATGTTTTAGTTAACAGCTATCCAGAAGAATTAAAATTAAATAAAACTAATAATAATACTAAGAAATGTAATAATTTGGATATGGTAATGAAGATTTAAGATATGGATGGCTCGGTAGGTATTTATGACAAAAGAGATTATTTTAATTTCAGGGCCATTACTTTTTGCGATTTTCAAACTAATTTGATTTCCAAGATCTTTAAAAATACAATTTTCCCTCAAATACACAGAAATAAAAAAATTGCAATAACCGTATTTCTTATTTAAAAGCGAAAGATAATTTAATTAATAAATTACAGTTTAATGCATTTCCTAAAAACACCCGCAACTATGAAATTTTAATAGGACTTGAGGCTTTTTATTACTTTGCCTTTTTTCAATAGATGGAGCTAGGATCACTGGCTTCTTCCTCAGTATTTTTTGCTTCGTACATTTTTCGGCTCCATTTTTTGAAATTGTAGCGCTGTCGCTGTAATGTGTTCCTCCTTCCATTTTTTTCCCGGAACAGAAAGTAAGTTTTTTTGTCTTTTCTTTTTCTTTCGTTTTTTGTTCTAAAGGCATAATGCAGTATTTGAGGGTAGTGTTTATTTCTTTTAATCTCGGGTATTTTGCAATTATGAAATTTTAAGTAAAAAAGGGCTTGAGGCTTTGTAATTATTTTGGGTTTTTTTCCAATAGGTGGAGCTAGGATCACTGGCTTCCTCCTTAATAGTATTTTTTGTTTTCTATATTTTCGGCGCAATTTTTCGAAATTGTAGCGTTGTGGCTGTCGATGTGTTTTCATCCTTGCTTTTTCCCCCCGGGGCATAAATTAAGTTTTTTTGTCTTTTCTTTCTTCTGATTTTTTTTCTAAAAGCATAATGCAGTATTTGAGGGTATTTTTTTCCTTTTTCTTTCAATCTGGGGTATTTCGTGTCACAGAGAAACCATTGTATTTTAACTTGACAGTCGGTTTCTCTATAGAAAAATATCAAAATTTTGAATTTTAGAATCCCAACAGGCGGCGATCCTTGGCAACGTCCATGCGCCGGACCCTTTTCTTGTATTTTTTTTCAATTATTGCGTTGACTTTGACCTGTGATATTTTTTTCATTTTGTTTGTTAATTTTTGCATTTTACCTCTTCAAGTGTGAAACATATGTTACTTTTTACTCAGATTTCGGTGAAATTTTTTATTGCACTAACAAAGCACACTCTTTCAGTTTTGCAACTTCTTAGACATTTTTCTTTTATGAATAAATCAGTATTATGGAAGGCTCTTTTCCTGACTAATTAACTAAAAGCATCTTCAAAAATTGTAATTGGATATAAATTATTAATTTTACAAGGAATTTCGAGATTGTGTTTTCAAGTAATTCATTAAAAGAAAAACATATTTTGATAAAATCACTTATGATTAAAGTGAAAGCTTTTTCTAAAATTTCTGTGCAGCAATATCCATCGATAGCCAATAGAATTTAAAATTTCTTGCTAAAAGTAATTCTTCAGAATTTGTTACAACTACGAAGAAAAAATTCCTTAGAATGCGGTATCGCAACCTTTCTATTTTGTATGCCTTTCTTACCATACTTTTTATGTAATGCTTTTCTTACCATCTGCTTTCTATTTTCTTACCACAAGAAATTTAATAAAGATTTTAAAAACACACTTTTATTAGCGTACTAAAAAGCAGAATTTTTTTATTTCATCATTTTCTATCTCTTAGTCTTAAATTTATAATTCATTGTGATAAATATTATGTAATTTAGTTATACGTTTTCCTCAAATGCACTACCAGATGGAGCCACCAATATGGAATCAAAATTTGGCTGTATTAATCGATTAAAGGATAATTAAGTCATGAAAATATTAAAATAGTGTATTATCAATATGAACGGACAAATGATCGAAATTTCTAAATTCTAGCATATCAGAATGTAAGTGAAAAATCTATGACAATGCTCTACAAAATGAAACAAGTTAAGTTAAATAAAAAGTTTTTAAAAAGAAGGTTTCCCATGCTCTTTCTTCTAAATTCATTAAAGCATAATGCAGTAATATTTCTGCAATAACACTTAAGTTTATTGATGATGTGAAGAAAACTAACAGAGTAATGTATAATTATTATTAGAAACTATTTTTCTTTCACATTTAGTTCAATGTAATTTGCTTTAAAATTATTCAATTTTAAAGAAGGTAGTAAATCATGATTAATGCATATTTTCCTAAAACTTTCTGTTTGGAGTTTGTAATATATAGGGTGTCCGAATCAAATGTCCCTAATTTGAACAGTCGATTAAAAAAAATCTATTAGCGATACATTGGCAATATTCGCAAAAATTGGTTGCTGAATTCTTAGATTTTGGCGACAATTTTTATTTTTCGAGTATACATGAGGCTTTATGCGCATAAAATGCAGATTGTGCAGAAACTGCAACCAAATAACAGGTCACAGCGTGTTGTATTTGCTGTGGAAGTGTTAGATCGCATCGAAAATGAACATGATTTTCTAAACCGCATCATTTTTTCAGATGAATCAACATTTCATGCGAACAATAAAGTGAATAAGCACAACTGCAGAATTTGGGGCTCAGAAAATCCCCATGCAATACAGGAAGTGGAAAGAAACAGTCCAAAAATCAATGTGTGGTGTGCTCTTTCACATGAAGGCAGTCAGTTAATCCTTCCTGGAGAAATTCTAAAAAATGTGAAAATCTGAAAGTGTCCGGATACTTTTGGGCATATAGCGTATCATGGCAAACCGCTCATCAGGAAGGGAAGCCCGCCTATGATATTAATTAGTGCTTTTTTCGTAAATCGTAATCGTATATATATATATATATATATATATATATATATATATTGTATTTGCAAATGATAATTCCCTCTATAACTAATTTATCAGTCCCTAAGTAGAAATTTCTCTCTCATTTACAATAGAAAAAAGAAATGTTTAAATGAATTCAGAAATGTTTGAAAGATAAATAAATAAATAATTTGAATAACATATTAAAGTTCTAAGCAATACATCTTGTTTTCATTTCGGTGCAAAAAAATATTAAAACGGTTTCAACCTAATTCGTATTTTAATAAATTCTTTTTACCATTAACAAACAAACTGAGGCTATTTTATAGAAACATAACAGCCACCCTCTTAAAATATTCCTGTATTTTGAGATTGGATCATGGAAAGAATAATTTTATTATGGCATTATAAATTTCAACATTTATTTTTGTGACCTTTATTCTTTTTATTTTAGTGCTTGAAAATCTGCTTTTTTGTATTTGCAACTATTTCGTGAAGACTAATCTTCTTAAGTTAGAAAACAAACTGTACTTCTGTCCCTTACATTAGAAAAGGATGAGGTATTTTTTTCTTTCTTGAATGGGAATTGCTTAAAAACATTGTTACATTTAGAAAGAATCATTCAAAAACTGTTTATACGTCTGCAATAATTTTAAAAAAAGCAACAACGGTGCAAGTGATTTTCATTCTTTGTCATTTTTCAACGCAAAAAGGAAAAAGTCGTCGGAAAATTACGCACATATTCCCATAAATGAAATATGTCGCATTGGTACTGTACATGGAATTCCAAAATAGCAGATGTGTGGAATGGAGTTGCGAAATATATGGAATTTCGAATTTACAAAAATGGTTACCTATTTTCGAATATCGGTAAAACTGTTAAATAGTTTCCTTACTGTTATGATAGAGTATAATATTCTAAAATGAATAGGGGTTTTAGCGATGCAGCGGCGAAACGGTTATTTGACCACCTGTCGCTCGAAGAACTCGAGAAATAAACACACATAAGTGAACAAATGCTATTTAAGAATAAATTTATGTACATTTTCTCATTTACAAAACGCACAGAGATCACAGTAAGCGTTCTAATTTGCCCCCGCGAGCTCTAACATATGCCTAACATAGTCGGATCATGAAATCATGAAGACTTTGGATGTCTCCCGGCGTATTAGCATGTGGTGGAGAGGGAGTTGCATGCTTTCAAGATAAAACACTCAAGGCAATATACGTCGAGCGATCGGGTGGGCCATTGTATAGGACAATCAAGCCTGCTTCACAGTTCTATCGAGTGCAAATTTTAAATAGATTATTTGTCTTCTGTTTAGTTGTCCAGAACTTTTGCTTTTGTCGTTGCTTTTTTACATGCAGAGTTATTCAGTTTTGTTGCTATGTTCTGTAATTTGATGTAATGCTCTTTCTTTCTGTTTTGCAGTTATTTTGTTCTCCCCCTCCGTTCCGGGTCAGTGCCTTTACACTCTCTGGGCAAGCTGTGCCGGCGAGGGCAAATAAATAAACATTATGTAGCCATCAACATTTGATATATTATAGCTGTAACTTCTGTCATGTTATAAGTAATTCAAATTTTACTCATTTACTGATACTGAAGCAGAAAAAAGGTTTAATTAAAGTTACGTGCATATTAAATATTTAATTTCTTAGTAATAAAAGATATGAAGATATTTCCCAGCCCGAGCATTGCCGGTTATATCAGATAATCGGATAATAAAGGTCAAATTGTTTCTTTCTACGATTCTTATTCATAATCTATTTAGCCAAAGTTTATTTTATTTGAAATGTAAAACCCAGTTCTAAAAATACTCTATAAAAATATTTCGCTGAATTTTTCCTATCTTGTAAAAGCATCAGCAAAACTGGGCTTGGGGAAAAACCCAGCGAATGATGAAAAATGACTTGCTTGTTCAAATTTTTTGTTCTGTCTAAGGAACTTGAATCAATTTAAATTTTGAGACTGATCTTTTGGCTGTAGCTTTCATTAAGAAACTGATTTTCATTACTCTCTAAAAGAGAAACGAATGAAGAAACGAAATTGACAGGACAAAATAAGACTTTCCGAATGGTACCAATTTTTCATCGAACTGTGGAATTATGGAAAAACCTCAGAAATTAGAACAGATAAGTAAATCCTGATTAAATAATAAAATTATGCTGTTGTAAGAGATTTTTATTGAAAAAATAAGATAACGAAAGGCTTTGCAAATATATTTTTATAGGACTGATTTTCTCCTTATATGGCTATGAATAACAAACGTCGTCATTCAGGCAGAAGTGGCTAAGTCCAAAACTGTAGTTTCGAGATGTGTTCATTTTGAACTTAATTATTTTTGAGTCGTTATGATAAATAGTAAAATTTTTTTTACAGATTTTTAGTTCCGACGGCTGATGTTTAGATAGCAAGTTTCTATCACGAAATAATTAATTACAAATTCTAATTGACTGTAGTAGTCCGTCAAAAGGTTTTTGTGGACTTAGTGACTTCTGCCTGAACGACTACGAAATGGTGTGTGTGGGGAGGAGGGGTAGAAAATGAAAAGGAAAGAAAAAAAATTGAAAGAATAATTGATAAAAAGCAATATAAGAAATGAAATTCTCATAATAGAAAAATAAAAATAATTAAAATAGGTGAATAGTACCTATAACTAACGCAAAAGCACTTTAATATTAATTAAATTCTATGTATCAGGGGTTATATTAGGGATGGCGGTTATTGCAAAAGTAACCGGTTTCCGGTTATTCAGGTTTTTTTCACCTCCGGTTAAACCTGGCAGTCAAACCGGTCAAAGTAACGGGTTTTAGTAATAACAAGTTTTCGGTTTTTTTTTTAAATAAAAAACAAACACCGTTTGCAGACAAAATTTCTTATTAATATTATTTTTACAGGAAATCAATTCATAGGACGATATTTATCTGTTCATAAGGCTCTTTTAGCGATGTGTTGATCCGTGAGTCGACACCTCTCATCGGAAACAACATCATACAACGATGATAACAATCTTTCTGAAGCCACAGAACTTCTAACTAAAGAAAAATATTTTTGGCTACAAATGACAAATCCGACATGTACATTTTTTTTCTGCTCCCAAAAGAAATTTTCAAGCAAATCGAGTATTGCGCTTCAATTCCGCCGCATTTGCCATAACATTGCGACATAATGCGGCACAATGACAGACAGGAACAACAACGAGCAACTGGCAACGAGAACGAGAAAGAATAGGTTGAGACAGTTCAGTGTTCAGAATATGGTTGTTAAATATTTTGTCTTGTCCGATAGAAGGCTCTATGTTACGTCCTTCTCATGCAAGGGCACTCATATGAGAGTTTGTGGGGGTGGGGCTAGACCTGGGGTGATGGAGTATTTTTAATATTTTGGATGACGAATAGTGACTTGTAAATAACCATAAAAAAGTTCCAGTTCCGACCCCGATAAAAACTTTGTCCTGTTACTAAAATACTAGGCCACGGTACTCATACTCTATAAAAAGAATAACACGTTATTTTAAACACTTTATTGAAACCAGTGAATATTTAGCCACACAAATGCAGGAGCAAAGTCCTTATACTTTAATACAGAAAACAAACTGAAAATGTACACCTCATAAGATTTTTACTGGTATTGATATAAAAGGCAAACTGTAAGGTAAATTATTATGCATAAGTTAGTTTATGGATTTGGCATGAATATTTATCTGAGAAAGCAAACCGTAAACTTCTTTTCTTCTTGCCGAACTTTGTCCTCGAAACCAGGGTCTTTCGCTCTTTTCACTTAAGACTAAGACGGACACTAAGTGTGGACACTAAGAAGGCACAAGCTTGACAGACGGTCGTCGCCAGTAGTACTTCTGAGGCACGTCTTCACTCTACTCAGTGTGCTGAAGGAACGCTCTACGGTGCAAGTTGAGGGGGTATGGTTTGGTAGAATATAAGCAATCTCCTTAGTGCTGAGTAAAACATAGTTTCTGAAAGTATATCATGGAGCTTTGTTTTTCCAAACACTTCTTATTTCTCCAGACGTCATAACATATTCTGGTTTCTGCTTCCAAGTTGTCGATTTGATGAAACTTTTGCAAACTTTTTATGTCTCTCATGAAATCTTCTTGCTTCTTCTTTTTTCACTAAATGTGGGTGAAGAATTCCACCTTTGAAAGGTATGTCTTTATATTTTTTCAGATCTTGTGAAAAGTGAAGTGATAATAGAATCCACGTACGGATTGTAAATTGCCACTTTGAAATAGTCTTCGGGCGATGAGCATTGGACATTGCATCTTTGGGTCTGCCTTCCAGCCAATCTTGGGATTTTTGTATCGATGTCAAGTTCCTTACAATCTTCTTTTACTGCCTCGAAAATGTTTGTGAATTCGTCATTGCTTTCTCTCTGCTTTTGAAAATTGGCTAGCAGGTCAGTGTTGACGTATCTGTAGACTGAGTGGAGATCCATATCAGTATTCTGGAGTTTGTTCACTATTGGTTCCATATATGAAGAATACCTTGATATAATGTGTAGACAAATAATAAATGCAGTTGATGATGTTACGCTATCTAGTTGGCTGGCAAGTGATCTAGTGTCTTCATTGTTTTCACGGTTATTTGCAAGATGATTGAGACTATCCTTTATTGCCAAGAAGGTTTCTTTGAATACCCTGATTGATGTTTATTTGTGTAACCACCTAGTTTCACAGAACACTGGAATGTTAGGTATTGTTTTCCTACGCAATACACTTTCTCTAAAGAACCTAATGACTTCTTTTATTGTTCCGACAGTGTTACGAATTTCCTAGACACTGTTAAGATCAATGACAACTAAGTTTAGTCTGTGCGATGCACAGTGGAAATAAACATCTGAAGGATACTTTTCTATAATCCTAGCCTGCGCTCCAGTTTCATGGCCTGCCATTTTCAAACAGCCATCAAAGCCCAAGCCAATAAACCTATTCATATTTAATCCCAAATGGTCATCAAATTTTAAAATAGATGAAAAAATTCACTCAGCATACAATGTAGTTAGCTCTTCAAACCCTAAAAATTCTTCTTTTACTGTAAAATTCAATTTCTCGTCTACAAATCGTACTCCCACCGACAGTTGTTCTTTCATCAGCCAATAATGAAAACGCCGGTGTTCCGTTTACCTCATCAACGATCTCGTGTTGTAACACAGAACCACATGTACTTATTAAATTGTTTTGAACTCTGTCTGATGTATATTTTGCTTTTCCATTATGGTTTTGTAAATGATCCTCCGACACTTTGTCGCCCGCACTTACTCTAAACAAAAGTAAATCTAGAAAATTTCCTTCACTCGAATTCTTTCCTCTAATGGATATGTCACGAGTGCCACAAAATATTAAAGTAACAAGAATTGATTTCAGTTTTTTTCTATTGATATTTACAAGCTCTGTGATCCCGCTGTCTAACTGTTCGATCACATTCTTCTTTCTCATTTCTAAGGACTCACAAAAACTTTTGGCCTTACTTGTAGATTCGAGATTCCAACATCGCTTTTCATGGCCTCTAGCATCTTCATGAAAGTATTTGTAATCTTGGTGAGCCTTTATCACAAAAAGCACCAAATATTCCTCTTTTTAACTCTTTGAACCCGGCTAGAGTGAGAATTCAAGTGCTTCAAAAACTGGAGTAAATTTTCATTCATGAAATCAGAATGAAATCTTCCCTTTCTCTACAGAAATTCCAGGAGGACGACACCCTCGGTTGCACGATCAATTGTCAACAAAGAAAGGAACTAATTTTCTCCCGTTCAGGCGACCGAAACCGCCTGACTCCGGCCTGTGTCGAATGAGGCGGTTTGAGGCGGGATAGGGCTCAGAGGGTTAAAACTGGTTTGAAAAGAGTACAAAACTTTCAAAGCCAACTTGGAAATCAACTTGGGAAAGTGTACTAGCCATGAGTACTTTTCTACCCAAGTTTTTTGAAAAGGCTTTTTTATAATTTTTTTCTCATCCATGTCCTTTTTGAAAGCATGAGATGAATTTAGAGCACGTAGGTTTGTTAGTAACTGATACTTGACTTCGTCTGACACTGAATGGTTTATGCATTCGCCTAAATAAAAGCTGTGATTAACTGCTAATGAATGTAGTTTCTCCGGCTTGTTGACAATAGAAACTGAAATTGATGGGTTGACGTCATGCCACTCAGTAGCGTCAGGAGTAGTGACATCAACTGACGATGTTGAAGATTGGCACGGGTTACATTCATCAGGCGAATTCTCTTTGACGAATTGAACTGAAGCTGACGGCTGACAGAAATCAAACTCAGCAGACTCAGTACTAATGGTGGAAGAACATTGTGGCAATGACACTTCTGATGACTGTCAATGGTAGAGATTCTGCTCGACAGGTAACGTGAAGTTAGAAGCTTGTGTTGAGAATAAACTAGAAGTTGCTGTGAGACGCATTTTCGAAGGTATTGGACCTAGAGCTTTTAATGAGTCATGGAGGCTCCTTTCCTGTGTAGCAGAAACACCTTTTTGTCCAAAGCAAGTCCTGATATCCATCTCTGAAATAAATACAAGAAAATCAGTATCAACACTTAAATAACATGTTCAATACTTAACTTCATAATATTTAAGAGTAAATTGCTTCCGAGTCTACCAAACGTAGCGGAAGTTTTGTAAACGTAGTAGAACTCTTGTTTTTGGGAAAAAAAATTTTGTCCTCCAAATTCAAAATTTCAACTCGCATTTTACGTTTTAGACCTTCCTGAACATTAATTCTTTCTCGACTTTTAAATCATTTTCTTTTAAAAAAGCACCTGACTACACTACATTTTCTCCTTTCCCTGAGAGCTGGGAGGTCCGCGGCCCCACGTTTCCTCGGGCATGGGTACCCATGTTCTCATGTATATAAACTCGCGATTCATTATTGTTGTTGAGAGTATATATGAATTGTGTTGTGTAATAAATATGACTTAGTGAATGAGCTTCTGCTGTTATTCTTTCTCTTCCCTTGCTGAAGTCCGTCAGCAATAATGTTTAGTTTGAGATTGGTGACCATTTCGATTGTGGGTTTGCGTGGCTGCAACGATGGTGTTCCTTATATAAATCTTGAATCATCTGCTTTTAAACATTTTTTTAATGTTCTTCCAGAATTCTGTAAATTTGTTCTATCAACAGTTCTTCGTCTGTATTCTTATTCGTGATGTGTTTTATGTCCGTATTTAAGTTAATGGGATGTGAAAATAAATATTTGTGAAAGTATTGAGTTATTTGTTGAATCCGGTTTAATATGAAGAAATTAGATAATACAGACGTGAATAATCATATTTTATGTTGTTTCAGTCAATAAGTATAATGCTAAAAAATAACTGTCTAATTTTTTTATACAGTCTCTCGGTCCTATTTATCATATTTAGCTCAATATTCTTTGGCAAACTAAAGTTTTAAACAAAATGTCCCACTCTTCTGCGATTCAAACTGATCGAGTTATGAAAGTTTAACTATCACTATTTTAGACCATTTCAGCCTATCTTCCTTCCAATAGCTGATTTTGTTTTCCGATAGCCAGTTTTGACGTAGACTTGTGTCTCTCCATAGTGGTCTAATGGTGTGTCGGGAAAGGAAAAAATTTTGACGCTTTTTGTGGTATTTTTAAACGCTTATAGATACACAGCCAAATAATATAGAGAGTTGGTTTTAGTTTTTTTTAACAGAGAAAGGTTGGCATTAAAGATTACAAAAAGAATTTTAGAATTTGTAATTACGGTTTAGTCACAGTCGAGTTGCAAGGTTGGTGAAAATCATGAAAAGTTTTACATAGATAGATTCCCATAATCACACTAGACTAATAGTCACATAGAGCTACTTTACTTACAGAAAATCACAGTTGAGTAAGTCTACATCTCTCAATCTCAGCGGCCGTTTCGCACAGACAGCCTCCCGTCGAATTTTTTTTACCCGGTCATAGGATTAAAAAAATAACCGGTTATAAGCGGGACAAAAAATAACCGAAAAAAAAAAACTGGTTTGGGTTAAAACAGGTAGGTTTTTCCCATCCCTAGGTTATATTGAACCGGTTCCTCATCGCATCATAAAAAGGGCTCTATACTTGAAACTAATGCTTTGTTCAGCTGTAATTAGCTATATATTACGCTGCACCAAGTTTATTTGAAGCGTCTTGGAAAACATGTTTCAGGGTTCTAAACGTATTTGGTAAATTTATACTTTTGAAACTGATATAAAAACTGATATAAACTCTTAAACTCTGAAAAAAGACGATCCACTGAGATTAATCAATGTTTTTTTTTACCTAAAAATGTTCACAGTACACAATCAGGTGGGACAGTGATAGTTCTTGTGGTTACCTAATAATATTTGCCTTAATTATATTTCTGGAAAGCATATCTTCCTATTTCTTCAAAATGATTTAAAGGAGTAAAGGGTATATTACAAAAGAATTCCCTCTTTGAAGTTTCATTTTAAAGGCGCCAGTCACTTTCCTGTTTACGTAAAAAGAAAACATTTATCCAACATTCTTTTAAGACGGGCGTTTAACAAGATGTTTGTTATCTGCTCCCTGCAAGTGTGTTCTGTAATTAATTCTTTAATTGCTTTTTCAAAAAAATTCACAAAAAGTTCCGTTTCTCCCTTTACAAGCTCTTTCTGTGAATTATACGAGTCTCCAAGAAAGTTTAATTGCTTTCACCTACTTGGAATTCCCACAATCACTTGAAAAAATCCATTTATTTACGAAGTCTATTCAAGATTCTTCTTGAACTGAAATCTTTCATAAACATGTTTCCTTCTTTGCATTTCAGGTTTAAATAGAGACGATTTCATTGATTTGTAATTCGTTTTCTTATATGGTCTCAATGTTTTGGAAAAACTATTTCTGGAAAAGAGTAATTAATTTTCGATTAAGATTTTTCTTATTTTATGTGTGCAATTGTATTGAAAATTGAGAATTCTATAACAAGTCGATAATGAATCTTGTTGTTTGTTTCTTTTTTACTTATTGTCCTGATAATTAAAAACCATCCTGAAATATTACTGATAAGGACTGTAACAACCTGGAATCTCTGGCTTGGCATAAAATATTCAGTGTTAGGTTCATTATTTATATCTAATCTCGTATGTAGATGTATATGCATGTTACTCAATTTTTTTATATTCTTACTCGGAGATAGTTTCAACATTGGCTATATTCTTCCATAAGCCTTTTTTGGAAAAAATATTTTTGAGTGGAATCTCAGTTTAAAATTGTTCTGATTTCATATGTATTGTCTAACTTTTTTTCTCGAGTAAAAGTATTTAAGTGAATTAACATACTGTTTTAAGTAGGCTAAGGTCTTTACATTGGTTTGACATAGAGATTTGTTCGAGACGCGTGCTTTTTCAGTTGTCCTTCTCTTCTGTTTCTGGCCCAAATTTGCGAGCTTCTTCCTACAATAGAATGCTAATTTGGTAACCACGAGCCTTTCTAGCAATTTATTTGTTGCTAAAGGCCATATTGATCCAAAGCAGATACAAGAAGAAATGGACAGCAGATACTTAAGGTGGTTTTCGGAAAAAGTATATCCATACTTCCTTGAAATTCAATGTAATTTGACAACAGTAAATCTATCTGCAGATGTGTTCTTTTTTTGAAGCATATTAAAATTTTATGCTCCCAATCAGGCGCTAAAACTTATTTAGTATATTTGCCAATAGCAATTATTATCTTAAAAATAGTTCTAGCATTTTATTTCGTAGTTTTCCTATTCCTGATGAATTGAAGATTTTAAATTTTACATTTCTTTGTCAAAAAATTAGAAGTACCAACATTTCATTCCGAAAGAAATCAGAAACAGACTTAAAAATATACAGATGCCAGGTAGAAGACGGGAGAACTGAGTACAAATGGAATTTTTAACTCTAAACGATATTTTAAAAAGAATTATACCGATAGCTGTTAAATATTTTTTGGGTGATTGAATTTCTATTTTTGCTAAATAAATATTTTAGTTCTGATATTTCACCGAATCTGGCTGGGGAATTTTTCTCAGTGATAAATAATTTTAACCAAATCATCCTAATGCTGAATTCAAAATATTGTAGATGAACATGCATTTTTTCTGTGGGTATTTAATTGAACCGAGAATATTAAACATTTTTATACTTGCTAGCATTTTTTATAATTGCAATAGATGATGGAAAATCGAATTGAAATGTATTTACGATTGAACATATTTCACGAGCCATACTCTCTGTTATTTAGAATTAAATAGCTGCACTGAATGAAGATTTTCAAATCCATACTCTTTGAGAAGGGTTTACGTATTCATCCAATATTTTGAACTACTTAGAAAGCAGCTGTTGTTTCGAAAATGACTGCCATAATATCTGCGAAATGAACTTCGTGTCCAATTATATTCCTGTCGAGGTCAGAGTGGGAATATTCAACCTGTAAAAGAGTAAAGTCTAATTTAGGAAATTTAGGTATCACAACTAAGTAAGTTAACGTTATTGAGACCGCGAGGTGTAATGAATAATCCGGTAAAGTGCATTTGAAAGGTTTAGTGAGTATTAACTTGATAGAAAGGTAGGAAAACTGAGTGTTAATAATGAATATGTTAATCTGAATAAAAAAAACCGCTCCAAGGCTATAGAATTTAAAAAAGTTTTAGTTATCATTTTTTTTTTTGCTTTAGAAGAAATGAAGCTGAAAAAATAATAAAGAAACTAAAAATCAATTTTAATAAACAAATATAATTATTGTATGTTCTCGGATTCCGAAACTCTCCGCGGTTGTGCGGCATATTTACGGATCCTACATAGTAGGAAATGAGGTCGTTTCTTATTGGCTCTTAAAGTCACGTGACTTGGCTTCTAAATGACGTCGTGAAACTAAACGGTACTTACCAATGCTGAAGGTTCGTCCTTTATTTGTTTTATTCAAAAAATGTATTCATCATTTTCTTGAGAAACATCCAAATAATCATAATCAGAAGGTAGTTTTAATTTCTCCATGATGCGATAGCAGAATACAAAATAATAATTAAAATCCCGCCTAAACATGATGCTATGACTTGATTAACAAACAAGCCAAGTCACGTGAGGCTGAGAGCCAATGAGAAGCAACCTCATTCCCTACTATGTAGAATCCGTAAATATGCGGTTGTGCATATAAGCCAGGCGGAGTTGATTTCCCCAAAATAGGGGAAAGGTGAAAAATGGAGGGGGAGATGTTTATATTTTACTTAGCATGACTTTCATCAGTGTATTAAAAATTAGAATGTTTTCATTTTAACTATTTTCAATTTTTTAAGTTTAATTAAAATGTGTAGTTTTATGTGACTATTATTGATCAGTGAAATTTACAGACTTGCTGTTTTTTTTAAAAATAACGATTACTTGGAAAGGATGGAAACGATTGGTTTAAATTAAATAAAAGAAGAAAAAAATATAGTTCTCTGAAAAAAATCAACTTGATTGTTTAGCATATGCACGGTTTCTTCCAAAATACAATAATTCAGTTTCCTAATTAAATGATTCACATCTATGCATTATACGTAATCATTTCCATGCTTAAATGGTCACAATGTATCCCACGGACACAAAAAATTTATTATATGATGTGTTTAGCCGGTTTTGATAATTTTCCCTTTATAACTATAATAATTAATCATAATGGGAATGTGAGTATTCTGTACGAAAAATTCAAACTGTAGTGTGTTAAAAAAATGAGTAAAACAGCAGAAAATGTATTTACCTAATCTGAGATGCGTATCTGTTAGATACTACGACTGACAGAGGGTTAATTATTTAGGGAAAAAACTTCTTCGATAATCGTTTGAGTAAAGGAGTTAAAAAGATGAAAGTAAAAATGAGAGTAATTAATACCGACTGTTCAATGAATTTTGAATTTTTAAACAATCATAAACAAAATTTTGCTATGTATACGTATTTAACTATTTTAAAGAATGATATTTTATTTTATATTTATAGGACAATTCTTTTCATATCATGTCTTCAAAAATTAGGTTTTTTTTTGAAAATTTGCCTTTTTTTCTTATCATTGATCTCTTTTTCTATTCTTTTATGCCTTTCTAAAAGGGGGACCTCACATGTTGAGATTCACTCCACTAAACTGGACACCTGTTAAATTGACAATTTAAACGCTTATTTATTATTAGAGCATATGGACAACAGAAGTCAATTAAGAAAGTTGATTCTTTGTTGAAAGTTCTTCAACAGTACGAAGACTCAAATGAGAATATTCGAGAGCAAGCGAATAAAAATTGACGAATTAATGCAATTTTTAAACTGAGGAAATTGTACCAAATTATTAGAGATATTTAGAAGCAACATATACCTTTGAAATCTTGGCGAGTGATTGAAATTATTAGAGATACCAAGTAGCAATGTGAATTTGCCAAATTCTGAGGAATGCCTAAATTATTGGAGACATTCAAACCTAATGAATAACTTCCAAACTCCTGAAGGATGTTCTAAATTATTTGAGATCTAAGAAACATTAACAATTTCCAAACTCTGGAGGGCAATCCCAGTTATAAACATCTGAAAACTTTCCTTCAAAGATAAACGCAAATAAGGTATTTTCTTAGGCGGAATTCTGTTCATTATTGAAATACTTGTGGTGATGTTTGTTGGAATAATAATTTCATACTGTTCCTATAAATATCTATGTCGTGTAACAGGGACACAGAGGGGTTGTGCCCCTTTATGTTTGATCTATCTTCAAGCATTATTTCTTCTGTTTTCTGGCTTCCTGTGTTTGGCAATACATATAGAATGGGCGGAAATGGTTCGGTGAATTACAGATAAATAAATCAACCGAGAAACTTTGCAGAAGAATGCTGTACGTCTGTTACGGTCAGGATGCCCAGATAGCAATTTTAGTTTGCAGCAAAGTTGCAGCAACCTTGCTCTACAAATCTGCAAGCTTGCAACAAATTTGACTTGACGAGAGTGTAAGCTTGAAACAAGTTTGCAGCACGTTAATGCAAGCTTCGAAGTCAACACGCGTCAAATTTGTCATATCAAACTCATTGCAAACTATAGCAAAAACAGAGTACGAACACAACCTCGGATTAGAGCTCGCGACCTACCGCTTCCTAACCTCACGTTCTAAACCACTTGGTCAGCTAAACTCTGAGAGGAGAAGATAGATTGCGCTAATATCGTTCATCTATGCGATTTATTTTAAACTGTTTTCTTGATTTCATTAATTTTTTAAATTTTGAGTTGAAAATATAAATTGAAGTCAAAGAGAGAGCGATTTTCGCTAACAACTACGTTTTGCTAGTAGAATAAATTATGAAATTAAGAGTTCAAAAGTAATTACTGGGACAAAATGTAAGTTATTATTTTTTAAATAAACATTGACTGTTTTTTAGGTTTAATTTTGTTTAAAAACGTTAAAATTTCAACATTAAGAAAAAGGCTATATAGTTTTCTTTAAAGTGTGAGTTCTATATTTAGTAAAAAGATGGAAAATGTTTCAAAATTTTTTTTATAAAAAAGTTAATTTTTTCACAAATTATCATTGATTTATTGAATTAATAAAAAAGAAGGGAGGTCTAGGAGATGCTATTAAAAATCTTTTTTTTTTTTTAAAAAAACAGAGACAAAATCATCTTTACAGCAAACTTGTTTTGCAATCGTTGTGTGAAGTTCGTCATGACATCTTCACAGCAAACTTGCATTGCAAGGAGGGGTGGCGCTAGTTGTTTATTTTCGCCGTAACAAGCCGAAAGCAAACCTGTGGCAAACTTGTTTTGCAAGCGAGGGTGGCGATTCTGCCTCGTTATTTTGCAGCAGTTTTGCTACAACATCGACGCGTCAAATTTGCCATGACGAGATAATATCAAATAAAAATCAAACTTGTGTGCTGCAAACGTACGTGCTATCTGGGTATTGTCCGAACCAAAATCTCTTACATCATACAAAACACGGTCTCATTCCGTAATTTCTTGAATGAAATATCATATTTCACATTGTTCCAATGTGATCCTATGAAATGAGATTGGTCTGCTTCGGATACGAGTCTATTAAATTCTTCTGCTTCCTACACCAGTCTGCTGAATTCCAATAATTTGTCCAGCGTCTTCAAGTCCAGCTTAAATCGTAAATTATGTTATACTCGAATATTGAAAACAGAATTGGCAATTGCGTGATTCCTATGCCCTCTAGTTCTAAGAAATTTCTGCAAGAGGTTTATTGGAGGCTTGTTATTTTCTTAGTAGCAACAAAACTTGCCGATAACTGATATATTATCTGGTTACTTTCCAAAGTTTTGCTCAGAAGTAATTTTTCTAGTTTTGGGTCTCATCTCTAGATTGGATTGGATTCTTTGGATTTAATGATACAAGAGTCAGATTTGACTAGATTGAACCAAAAATATAGTTAAAAAATAACTCAGATATTGCCTACAAGCATATTAAACTATTTATTATTAGACAGCCAAAATTCAATCAGAGTGAAATAAAAAAAAATCAGCAATATTTTCTGTCTAGTTATTGTTGAAATTTCCCTAACGTCGTTTTTTACTTGAAACAGCGTGGAGAATTTTTTTGGATTTTTATACAATATATCCGAAATTAAAACTTCACTTGTAATGAAAAAGCTAGTCAAGTATTCGCAATGAGCCAGGAAAGAATTCGTTTATTGAATTTTTGAAATCTTTAATAAGAAGTTAAGATGAATTAGGAAGATTCTACACTATTTGATCAACATAATAATTTGTATACCTGAAAACCTCTTTTCTTTGGAAAATTAACTTCATGAGACTACGTTCACTAAAGAAATCTGCTACAATGTTAAAGCCCTTTGTACTAGAACCGAATAAAATGAACCCCTAATAATCTTTGTGGAACCATTCATTAGTAGCTGAAATACGATTTAATGCATTAGAGGATAAGTAAATTAGAATACAAGGGATTTGGACGAATACTTCAAAAGATTATGGTGAAATAAAGCATGCCGCCGCTGGTGTGGTTACAAAATTGATTATTTCAGAAATATGAAAGGAATAAGGCAAATTTATTTCTGAACTATAGCGACCAATTTTATTTGAAGAAATTAAAATAAATCTGTTTTCTTATGTTTATGGTCAGAAGATCATATTTTATAACCCGTTTTCTCTGACTCTAATTTTTTTTTTGTTTGTAACTGAAATTGCAGAATAGTCGCAAAACTTGCAATAGCTTACAGCAATTATTTGCCGAAGCACCGTCGAAAGATTCATAAGATTTTATAAGATTTATTAAATAGTCAATTTTTAATTATGTGTTTATCTAATTTATGATAACAAAATTGTTTTAGGGCATATTTTTGAGTACAAATATTTTTCTTACTAGCGGAGTACCTGGTGTTTCCCGGTCTTATTCAGGTCAAAATCTTTTGGAAGATGAGAAAACGAACAATATTTTATAAATAACATAATGTTTGGGGATTTTTCCTGCTCTCAATATTCGTTTCAGTAGAATTATTGTTTCAGCAAAATTTTCTTGCAACTATTTACTTTAAAGTGATATTTTTTAAATTTTTATTTTCAAATTTGAGACCACAAAATTTCATTTTAGAAAAAAAGTTATTTTCGTCATCTTACCCGCCGGTGCGGGTAAGATGACGAACGGTGTCGAGTAAGATGACGAACGGTGTCGGGTAACATGAGGAACTGAGATAACAATTTAATTCAACATCATATGCTATCCAAAACTAATTAAAACTGTTGAGAAAACATCTTGATCATAGCAAATTGCACGTAAAAGAAAACAAACATAATCGGACTAAAGTGACAGCATAAAACAAATGAAATATTATCAATAGAAATTTTAGATTCAAACCTTAAGAACTGAAGTCAATTACAAAAATCGCATCTCCATGGGCTTAGATTTTGTCCCAGCCAGTATAGTTGGAATGGGGCCAGAGCTTGCACATAAAACATTAGATTCCCAATTCCGTTTTTTCCCTCTCACTGCAAATGATGCATTTTTCATTATCGAGGTCCTCTGGGTCCAGATTGTTGTCAGCGTCAACGTAAGGAAATTCAAATGAATGAGTTGAGTCTTGAATGAATGAGATTGAAAACATTAGAAGTCGAGGTATCGCTTAGCTACTTTCTTCTTTTTTGTAGAATGCTTAGCAGGTTTGCTGCGTTTAGTCTTATTAGCTTCAGCCTTCTTCAACTGTCACAATTTTCTTTTATTATCTTTTTCCGCTTCCTACTTTTTTACCGAGATCCTCATTTTTCACTGGAGTGCCAGTGAAGTGCATGAAAGGAAAGTGGCAGTTAGGTAGCACGACGAGCTCATGATTTAGAGTGGAAGGGTTCGTCATCTTACCCTTTACCCACTTTGTCATCTTATCCGACTTCGCCTTTTGATTTAAAAAACATTGAAGGATATATATAAAAATTAAAATAATACATCATTTAGTACGTTTTAGCTCTTTATGAATACCATATGTATAAAAATATAATAAAAATATTTATATAAACCGTAATTATTTGAACATTAAAAAATAAATAATATAAAATAATAATAAATATAAAATATTTACATAATAAAAATTAATCAAAAATAAAAAAATATTTAATACGTAAACGCTATCCTTTACCAGGCAACAATCAAAAATTGCGTAGGAACAACTCAAAAATACATTACCGCGTACTGCTATTCACACTAATAACGGGGTGGAATCTTTTGGTGTGACACGGGTAGCTGGTCGCTATAGGTCTCTGTTAATGCAGAATCGGGGAATTCATCTAAGGTAATTTTCCAATTCGTCATCTTACCCTCTTCGTCGTCTCATCCGATTTTCCCCTATATATTTAAGCATTAATTTTGTGATTATTTTCTCTCATAAGAATTAATTTGGACCAGAAACAATGACACGACTTGTAAAACAAAATCCGTGCTAAGTTTAAAGAGAAAGAGCAGTTATTTATTCGGTACATTCCTTTGAACTCATTTGCAGCTTGAATATCAACTGTAATGGAAAAAATGTTGAACATGTATTTTGTTCAATAGGATCGACATCATTCCCAGCAGCAAATAATTTTTAATTAAGAATGTGCATTAGAGTGAGCCTTAATTTTTTAAAAAATTGTTCTATCGCGAAAAGATTGTAAACTGTCACGATAAAAAATGGGGCAAAAATAATATATATTGTCTTTTGGACGCATATATTCCTTAAAAATTATAGTCTTTTTTCAAAAATCTAATTTTTAAAAGTTCTATATCAGTACTCTGTATATAAACTGTTAACCTTCCAGAACCAAGCATACTGAAAATAAATTTTCAAGGCATTTTCCCTATTTCATGCACCCTCGGGGGCTCGCTTTCTTTAGGTGAGTACGGGTGTCCCAATCCCGAGGTACCCAGGGATCTTTACTCCCTTCCATTTTATCCTTCTCTACGCCTTCTGTTTTCTGCTGATCCCTTCCATCCCTCGATGGCAAGCGAGGGAGCTCTTCATGAGAAGCTGTCGCCGCTCTGTTTGGTTCTTGCTTGTCATGGACAGCCGAAAACCCCACGTGTTGGCCGCGCATGGCGACCCATTAGACGGGTGGTGCACTGTGGTCCCGGTGCATTAATCGGCTGGTACCTAGTCGTTTATGTGGCTAGACTGCTAGGGATCAAGCGAAGGGATCAGTCTCTTGGTCTTGGCGTTAAGGGTGGTCACTGTCCTCGGAGATGACTCCCAGCGTATATGTTCTGGCTAGCACCAAGGTAAGCTCTGAGGATGGAAATTTCCAGAGCCGGTGGATGCCTTCCCTTGTAGGACTTCGTTTAAGGCGATTCCGTCTGTCCTGAAGCTATAACAATATCGTATGGGCAAACGAAAATCTGATCCCTTCAGTGGGAAACAAATCGTATCGAATTCTTCAATAGCAACAAGTTTTCCAACATATTTTTTGATTAAAAGAAAATCTACTAATAACTAAACATTTCATTCCGTGTCACCTTTCTTAGTCCAAAAAGCTATTACCAATAATATCGGTGAGGTAAAAAGCACAAAAGAGCTTCGATCTGACGACCTGCTGGTCGAAGTTCCTTCTCGTAAACAATCAGAACAAATTATGAAAATTAAAGCATTTTCCGATATTTCAGTTACGGTCTCTGCACATGAATCCTTGAATTCCTCCAAAAGAGTTATCTCCTGCGGAGAATTACTTAATGATCCACTAGAATCAATCCTGAAAGACATGCAAAGTCAGGGGGTGAGCCATGTACGGCGTATATCTATACGAAGGGATGGCCAGCTCCTAGACACTAAGCATCTAATCCTAACTTTTAGTTCTGCCAAATTACCATACTATATTAAAGCGGGATATATGCGTCTTTATGTTCGATCGTATATCCCCAACCCTCTTCGTTGCTTCAAATGTCAACGTTTCGGGCATTGTAAAACTTCTTGCCGCGGGACACTGGCTTGTGCTCGTTGTGCAGAAATGGACCACGACAGTTCTCAATGCACCGCTGCTGAGAAATGCGTCAACTGCAAAGACGCACACACCTTCTTTTCTCGAAACTGTTCAGCATGGAAGTTAGAAAAAGAAATAATCACCACAAAAATAAAAAACAAATATCCTATCCCGAAGCCCGGACACTTGTTAAATATCAAACTCCTGCATCTGCTATAGCTGCTCTTCCATAGTCAGAAACCCATGTACAACTGTACGCACCCGTAATAATCTTGGAGATATTATTTACGGTAATACAAAATATGATTCTACTAACATAATTGTCGGAATAAAAACACACGAAACGACAAGCATATATTTATTGCATTCTGTTAGATTTAAAGCATCTTATACATCTTCCAAAATTTGTCAAAGACCCATTGAATCCTTCATAAAAATGTCTTCACCCAATAAAGAAACAGTTTCATCTCAATCCAAAGTCCCAGAACGTAAAGTAGATCCACCTGACTTATCCGATTTCAAAATTGTCACTAATAAGAAAAAACTCAGAAAAGATTCTCAGGATAATAGCGATAAAAAAACTGCTGACAAAGTATCTCAATTTCACAAAACCCTTCAACATTCAGACTAAAAACAGGTTTCGAATTCTGCCATAAAAAAAGTAATCCCATGACGTATAATACCACAATGACTAATGATGGTTATAAAACTGTTGACACTGAGCTTCTACCTATGACTGTTCTCCCTTCATTGGAAAAAAGACTTTTACAATCTCGGGAATCTGATGCTGATGCCTAGATGAGATCCTCTTCTTTATCAAAAGAGGATGCCTTAGAGATGTGCCTTAGAGATTAGAACATGTCAGAGGACTTGGAAGACTCACATGAAGCTATCAGACCTCCCTCGTCTTCCAAACCTGAAAAGACAAACAAATACAAAAGCAGGTAACATTATTGCTTCTCTGTTTTGAACATTATTATTTTTTTAAATATTTTGAAAATAACAAATTACCTTCGCTGTATAGTTTTCTTAAAACTAACTAGTTTACTACTTTAATATTTTTAACATTTTATCTATATAGTTTTTGTCCTTGTCTCATTACTTGGTCTTTGCCCACCATGTGACGTTTTATACATATTTTACATCTAATATTTTAAAATCTGCATTTTTGAACTTCTTTTGTCGTTCATCCATCCAATTTTGGCAACATGTTTTTAAACTTTCATATGCAACTATGAATAATTGCAAAGAGATTTTAGAATTTTATCTACCTTTTTTACTATAACACCATATATTTTATCTCCGTGATCCTGTTTATCTACCATACGTTTGGCGTAGTATAGCCAAACATGGCTCTTGTGCCAATAAAACCCAGCAACCAACCAACCCTATTTTGTGCATCTAAAATATCAAGTAGATACTATTGATCTTTACTAAGGATTTTTGCCCATTGTCGCAGTTCTCGGAATCAATAATCTTGAAGTCAATCGCGGATCGATTTTTGTAGCCATTTAGCTTTTTATTAATTGGTTTAAGAATTTAGGGTTAGTTTTATTACTACTGGGGGTGAAATTGACAGAATGACAGCTAATTGAAATAAAGAAGGCAGTGCTACAATTGTAATGCCGACATATTTTTCAGTTTCCAGCAGGGCCTGATTTACACATTTCTACTGCCAAGGCCAAAGCATATTCGACGCCCCCTCTTCAAAAAATTTAATATACTATAGTTCACCATTGAAACATATAAGTACTTAATACAATCTTTCTAATCTTTGAACCACATTAAGTTTTTAATTTAAAATAACCCTACTTATGAAATAACAAAACTGTATCATCCTCAAAAATACTCCATCGAATTTCTTGAAATCGTCTGAAATACCTACTAGAACTTCTTCGTTCGAGGCTTTGTCCGTGAATATGCTTGAAGGGTGATTGAAGTGGACAGATCTTATTAAATCGATTTCAGTGCAAACAACTGCAAGGGCAAGAGACGGAGACGGTAAAGTCAACAGAAGAAAAAATATATAGATATATATCTCTCAATATATTTAATGTAACAAATGTAAATTAAAAAAAATATTTAATATGGCTTTTTCAAAATAATACTGAAAAGTTTATATATATATATTCGTTATTTCTTCTGTATATACTCCCCTGACAGCTTCGCTCTAGGTCATGGCCCAGGTTGGCTCTATGGGAAAGTTGGTCCTGGTTTCCACATCATGTTCGTCAACCTTATGCTCACATAACCAAACATGAGTTTTATGACAACAAACCTCAACAAGTAGCTAATCAATTCACCTTAGAGAAGAAACGTGACCATTTAAATTTGAACCGGGTGTAACTTGACCACAGATGGGGAGTGAATAGGGAACACCTACAGAAACCTTACTACAGACTCCTTCCTGGACTAATTTTAAATCTATTGTATGACTTCGCAATTGATGAGCTCACAGGGAACACTAATCAATTCTGAAAATTTTTAATTATTCTGGTGGATTTAAATATTTAACATTTAAATATACAGTGAACGAACAGTGGTAAGTCTAAAAATTTCAAATTTTTAAGGGAAAAAAAACGGTCGAATTTCCACTTACTTTTGAAATTTTTTAAAGTACTATATGCGCGATCGGAAAAAAATCGATAATTTTTATTGCTTTACTTCTATTTTTTCCATCTTCCCAATTCGCTACTTTGTTGCGGCATGGGAACTTTGAAAAATGCTACTTATTCAGCTCACTCTACTTTACATTATACTTGAAAAATCTTTTCACATATACTCTCGTACTTTTATGAGATTCATACTATTCCAGAACTGGTTCATGTAACAGGACCCTATTCTTCAACAAATACGGAGGGGTCGTTGAAACCTTTTACTTGGTGGCTGGACGCATAAAATCATTCTTTAAGTTGAAAGTTTTTTTTAAATGAGCAGGCTGTCAAACATTTGTTTGAATAGTGGTTAGCAAAGACTGGTGGAGCAAATTTTGCTTAATATGGTGTAGAGTTTGCAATGCAGTCCGCAACTCCACAATATATCTTAAGACTAATTTTCATGTATGGCTTGAAATGATCTTCGCACGTGCCATGGCATTATATCTGCATGTTTAATTAAAGAAGAGGATTTCATTGGAATGAATGTTTCTTATCTCTGATCTTTGGGTCTGAACTCATGTAATGAAGTACAGTAAAGCGTCGTTTATACGTTTCTCATTTATACGTCGCTTCATCACAGTCCCGATTCATTCGCATTCCTGTAATGATAAAGTACTTCGTTTATACGACGTAAAGCTTCGGTTAGAAGTCGTTTTTTCCGTTCTAAAATGTGAAAATTTTCCGATTTCTACTATCTGAACTGTTATAAAGATATAATTTCCATGAATTTATTCACAATTGATGAAGTAATAGAAGACAAAGTTTCTGGTGCTTATTTAAGCGATGATAAAGAAGTTATTCCACCTTCCTTTAAAGACTCAATGGACTCCGTTGAAAAGCTTCGAACTTATTTCTTTTATCAAAAGAATAGAGAAAAAACATTCGATGAACTTAATTCGTTTCATAATGCTGTATAAATACTCACAGACAATCAGTACGTCTGACGACGGTTCAAGAGTTTTAATTAAAAGCCTACCTGCGTGCACATAATCGTATAAGATATGTATCATTATGAATCAAGGTGTCCAACAAAGGTATGATTTTTTTCACTTGTAGGATAAATGTTTTATTTTGAAATTTAATTATTGTTTCCAATACCATGTAACAATATACTGGCATTCTCTTAAAAAACTTTAAAATTAATACTTTTGAATGAGTTTCCATTAGTAGCATTAAATTTGTAATAAAGTTATTTATTGAAATTTCAATTATACGTCGTTTAACGCCAGTCCCTTGAAAAAGTATAAACGGGGCTTTACTGCATGACTAAAAAATAGCCTGCATTCGCTGCAATGCTCTAAGCTCTTTACATTATTGCTATTGTTTCAAGTAATTAACTTCCGTATAAATTCCGTCATATCAATCATTTTTAATTGTCACTGCGTCTTCTGTGATTGTTACATACGATTTTAGTTGGATAATTTGAGTTCATACATTTTCCTGGTTCGAGGTATGTATCATAGAAGTTCTGAGAATTTCGCCTTAACCCATATTTCCTTATCATCCTAAAAATGGGACAACATACATAAAAGACCTTTATATAAATTCTTTTGAATATTTTAATTCAAATTAAAGATGATTTATCATTCAAGATTCTTTTAACTATATATTTGTCTTTATCGCAAGTTTAAATTATGTTGAATATTTTTTATTAAATTTTTAAAATAATTTTTGCAGAATTTTTCTTTTACATTTTCAGCATTCATGTGTTTTAAAGTTTTGAGCTAAAAGAAAAACACACATATAAATTTATTGAGGTAATACTCCATACTTTTGTAACTGTAAAAAAGCATTGTCAAAAAAATTATCTGGAAGGTCATTTTTCCTTGCATTTTCGACTGTCCTAAAAATAGGACAATGGTACAATCTACTACTATCTAACACCAATCAGTGTGTATTGAGATAGTTCTTTCTTTCTCTGTTACATTCGAAAGATTGCTACTCTAGAACTAACGCAGGCGCCTA
Source organism: Araneus ventricosus (assembly GCA_013235015.1). Taxonomy (NCBI): domain Eukaryota; kingdom Metazoa; phylum Arthropoda; class Arachnida; order Araneae; family Araneidae; genus Araneus; species Araneus ventricosus. The sequence continues at coordinate 110,964 of BGPR01003412.1, read as the reverse complement.
ACAATCTGTCGTACAGGTGCATATCATGTACCAGACATGCTGGTATGGGAATTAATTATTCTCTAAAAGCATCTCATGAAGTCAATTTTGCATTTTGAAATTCATCTAAGCAGACATAGTTTTTCTCATTTTAATATGCTTGAATTTTGTTTTCTTTTGAAAATAATTTTGATTCTAGCATTTTTAAAATACCATGTAAATTTTTCACTTGGCAGAAAACAGGTAAAGGTATCAGTATGCGCACATTCTACAATAAACATAAAAACGGAGCTGACCTGTTTGATAATCATGCAGCAGCTTATTTTACTTCAATTCAAGGAAAGAAAATGGTACCTTCCTTTATTTATTAATGCGTTTGAAAAACAGTTTTGCTTCACGGAAGTTCAATTAGCTATTTAGTGATGATAGTCTGAGCTTGCCTGATTTTCGAATACATGCAACAGTTGCCTATTTGGGACTCTCTATTGCAAGGAAACCATCTTTCTGAAAATTGGGTGTTCAACATGTTGATGAAGATTTTCGAAAGCTTAAAAATGAACATGTTATTGTAAAAAAAACCCCAGAAAACCAACAAAGAAGATGCCAGCTAAAAATCTATGCAGTAAAACCAATGTCTATCTGTAAAAAACGTAATGCTGGACTACGCTTAAGATTCTTTCTCTCATTCCACCTAAGTAAAAACGAATAGTAATGGATTGTACCATTGTCATATTTCTAGGACAGCCGGTATTGATGAAATTAATAGAAGTTTTGTAAGTTTCTTGATTTTATGTCTATGCATAAGATTAGAGAAACACATATTTAAGATTTTATTTTACTTTAAAAAATATTAATTATTTCAGTGCTTGGTACGATATGGGTTAAAATTCACTTCAGAATCTATTGAAGGGATATAATTCCTTCAAAATTTTAAAATTTGAAATTCAATATTAGCAAAAGTTTTCCGCTTCTCGTCAGTTGCATTTAAATGTGGTTATCTTTATCACTGATATTTTAAAGAGACTTCTCCTCTAGTAAATATCGTAGCTTAAGTATATGAATGAAAAAGAAGGAGGGGGGAAAGTGGCTTAAAATTGAAATTTTTATTAAATTTTCGTAAGTTTCAATTTAATTGATTGTTTAACTCTGTAGAATCTTATGTTAAATATAAGGATTGAAATGAAAATGGATATTTTAAACTATGCAAATTTTAAAGCCTGATTTAAGCAAGTACTAAAGTTTAGATATTTTTTATTGGCTTAAATGCTATTGAATCTTAAAAAGTGTTAAACAATGCACAGACAAATCCAATTTCACTGCAGTTCTTTACTTTTACATAAATTTAATTTAGATCTATAACAATGTAAAAACTTACTTGTATAGAAATGCAAATCAGTGACCTTTAAAGTGATTTTGAGATTCTGAAAATTAATAGCACAAAGATAATCACTCTTTTCAAATTTTAATAAAATATTTGAATAGCAACGCAAGTTTGAAAGTTAGAAAGTTTTAGAATGCAAAACTTTTCAAAGAGATTGAATGTATTTCCTTTCCCTTTCTTAAAATTTTAATATAATATTTAAATACCAAAATAAAAGTTTTAGAATGCAAAAACGTTCAAAAAGATTGAAGGCATTAAAATGAATTTCATATAACTTTAACTCGTCCATATGAGACAGGATTTTCATAAAAATCAAATCTCAGACACTATCTCATTTAATATGCAAATTACCTCACATTCATAGAATTATCTTTTTCTAATACACTGCAGTATTTTGTAAATAAATCGATTTATAGTTACTGAATCGCATGCATAGATATATATACAAATGCTTCAACTTCAGGTCTCCAGTCGATTCTTAGTGGCTACTCATGAATTTTAAATACTCTGCTTGGTATTCAAAATTAAAGCTCATGTGTCTAAAAATCACACAAATCTATAAATTTATAACTGTTTTCGTAAACAATCAACATATTGTTAAGTATTGGACGAATAAGCTTGAAGCGAACGTTTAGTTGAGAGCTCATAGTTGGACAGAGTCGTTGAGAGAATAGACATTCGATTTAGAATAATCCTGCTATCACTGATAGCTAGGCTATTCTTCGAGCCATTTTAACCCTTTATAAGGCCGTGGTAAGTATACTTACCACCAAATTCATTAATTTTTAAGTAAATGTTTTAAGGTTAGCACAAGATCTCGCCAATTTTTTTCGATGAAACAAAAATCGAGATGTTCCAATTTCTTTTCTCAAACCATCGAAGTGTCTGGAATTGATAATTAATTATTAATTAGTAAAATTAATTAACAAAAAATTAACGTCACCAAATAAGCTAAATGAATTTCTTTTCTTAAATGAATCTCAATCCCAAAGCCATTTTACTATAATACTACTAAAAAAATGGCTCAGTATAGAAGGTATCTAACCTATATATAACCAAGTCATTATAATTCTTGGATTTCCAGTTTGGATTGTCTTTTTCTTGTCCTTTCTGTGATATTTTAATTTTAAGTGTAATATTTTATATTTAATAGTAGAATAAGTTTGTTTATAGATAGAGTAACTTTATTTCATCTTGGGAAATTACCCGCGCTTTTTTCTAGGAACTTCATAAGTATTTCTTCACCTTCAATCTTTTTTACTTTACCAATGCAAAAAAAATCTGGTTCATAGAACATAGCAAAATACAAATGCTCCTGAACTGCTCTCTGTATGTTTTGAAGCTTCATTTGATGTCTTGAATTTAATCACTTTGACCTAATTGTTGAGTTATTTTGTGTGATTCATCGCTTTCTAAAGAATTGTCTGTAGAGATACTATCGTTATTTTCATCATATATACTTTTTACTCTTTTTGGTGCGGTTGGACAAACAGTTAAGCTTCTCTTCTTCCCTTTGTCATTCTTTTCTTGTGTATATCCAGCTAACTGGAGTTGCACATAATGGATCGGCTCAAGGGTTGTAAGCAAGTTCTGCACTTATTGTTGTTCTAGTTCCTGTAAAAAAGGGAAAGTAATGTATATATAACTCATATCTGATATAAAATTATAAATTAATGTATCCTGCCATACCGAATTTATAATGGTAAAGTAATATACTATAAATAATAATATAGATAAGAACTTAAAAGCTTCCTTACTTTTTCAGTGATGTAATCTAAAACTTCATTAATGTCATCAACAAGTTCCATACTCGGACTTGGTGGTTTTAATGTACCACCTTTATGCAGAACTGACATCCTGCTGAAGAGACTTCTCATCTGTGAAGAAGTCATGAACTCAAAAGGTTGAAATAATTTTCTTCCAGTAGGATCTATCTGTTGTCTCATTTCCTTCACTGTATTTTCTGGTGAGGATTTTACTCCAGATTGTTCTCCTTTCATAAAGATGTTATAAATATATAGCTTTTGTTAGTAAGAGAAACGTGTTATTTTTCTGTTTGGAAGTGCCCAGCCTCTTCTAAAAACATTCAGAATTGTGGTATTATTTGCGAGGTTTTCAGGCTCATTTGCTGCAATGGGAAATCTGCCGGTGGATGCTTTAAGTTTTTTAGTATAACTAAAGCGTACTTTGTCTAAGGTGCTGCTGATTTTGGTAAAGTTATGAGAAATATACAAGTAAACAGAATTGATAATGCTTTGTTGAAACATAAATAATTTAGCTGTTAAATAATTTACTTTAGACAAGCACACTTAAGCAGTCAGCTTTTTTCTTGCATTTTCTTTCCACATTGATTTTATATATATTATTTTCACACTTTTATGTTGACAGACCTTGCAAAGTTTGTCACAGCATGGTAAAACCTATGGCTCTTGCGCCACAAAACCAAACTCCAACTTAGACAAGCCCATTCCGTCTGTTACACAGATAGCATTGCATAATATAGTATTTACAGGAGTTTAAAAGGAGTTATTGTCATACAATGAGTATTTGCAGTACTCAATTTTCATGTTGTTCTAATTGTATATTATGTTCAGAGAGCAATTCAGTTAATTAAAGAAATTTTAATGTAATATTTTTACATACAATAGTAATAAATATTGAAATAAAAGCAATAAACATTTTTTAACAAGTGCCACAAAACACCTGTTCAGCACAAAGTATAGAGCCGCATTATATAAAACTTGAATAAGTTACCATAGATCTGTGAATTGATTTTGTTCCTGCTATACTTAAGGCTTCTTTTCCAGCAAGCAGTGAATGACGTTGAAAATCATGCAATATTGTTTTTCCCCGCAATTTCAAGGTCAAATATTTCTGTAGGCCAAAAGTCAACCACATATATCTTACCCTTTTTCGGTATTTCTCATTAGTATGTATCCTCTGAAATATATACCTTTGTGGTTCACTGTTGGCTCAAGAAGATTTTGACGGTCAGTTTCAGAAAAAGCCTTTTTTCGTAGAATTTTGAATGTCCTTTGGCCTTTGTGCCAAGAGTCAACCATAAGTCTTTATGTCCTAACAGTCAGTGTGGAAGTAGAAGAATACAAAATAATTGCCAATGCCATGGTTCACTCTTGACACAAAAAGTACTGCCTTATGTAAAATGGTATGTTTTTCTTAAATAAATGGACGGCCTTCAATTTTGGCTCCCCAAAACTATAGAAATTTTTTTTGGAAAAATAAAAAAAAACAGGTGTCTAATAGTTCTACACGAGGAACATATCCTGGAAATTTCAACAAAATCAAAAATGTCAACTATCCAAGACTGCCCGATTTGCCTGATTTAAAAAAAATTGCTCTTAAAAGACATTGTGTAAGGCACTGTTCTCTGACAAAAGCTTTTAATATTACTAAGCCCAGTATTGAAAATTTATCGAACTGGCAAGAAATTATCGCACAGAACAGTAGGTCTCTGACATGAATGATCTATGAAATGAGGATTCTGAATGAAAAAAGACATGACCTCATCCTACAAGATGTTACCAATAAGTAGGGTGAATGATGAAATAAGTCCAGCATAATAAGCATTGAATATGCCTCACATGGAAACTGTTTACAATCTTCAAAATAGTCCCCGTCGTACACTATGTACCTCTGACAACGTGTGTACAAATCGTCGAAAGCTCTTGGAAACATAGTACAATTTTTTCCCCATAATTTCGCAGCCAGATATATAGTATAGCTTATATAAAAATTCCAGTTTAGTACAGTTAAGAATCAGAAAGATATCGGCAATGTAGCTCTGAATTTCTGTTCCTCCCTAAGAGAAGTTAAATGATGAGTCACGAACTGACATTATTTAAATTTGAATCTTCGAATACTAATCGTCGAACTGCAATTTAAATTGTGTACTTTCTGTATAAGACTGCATCCATATTCAACATCTATGCAATTCAATAACACTAGCCGAAGATTAACTGTTAAGAAACGGTATAATAGGAATGATTTGTAATGACAAGACATGTAAATTATGCTGATTGACGAAAACATTAAGCAATATGCAACACTTATATTTGTTGGCAAATTTCTTCCGCTTTATTTGTCTATGACTAGGCATCCATTGGCACAACTGCCGTGTTACCAATTCGTTGAATATACGACATGTGCAATAAAGTATCGTTGATACGTTTCTCATTTATACGTCGTACCATCACAGTTCCGATTCATTCGCATTAATTGTAATGATAAAGTACTTCTTTTATACGATGCAAAGCTTCCGTTATACGTCGTATGAATTAATAGAAGACAGCTTGTCTGGCGCTAATATAAGCGAAGATGATGAAGTTATTCCACCTTTCTTTGAAGGCGCAATGGACTCCATAGAAAAACTTGGAGCTTATTTCTTCTGTAAAAAGAATAGTGAAAAGCATTTAGTGAACTTAATTCGATTCATACTGATGTACTTAATACCCGCAGACAATCAGCACGTCAGACAATGGTTAAAGACTTTTAATTAAATGCTTACCTGCACTTAAATCATATAAGATATGTATAATTAATACTCAAGATAAACGATAAAGGTATGAGTAAATGTATTAGTATAAGTATTCTTAAATTAGCACTAACTTTAAAATTAATACTTTGAAATGAATTTACATAAGTAGCACTAGATTTCAAATAATCGGAGTTGTTTAATAAAATTTCTATTATACGTCTTTACACACGCAGCCCCCCCTACAGTTCTTTTAGAATAGCTGAATAATAGCCAATAGAAATAAAATTTCAATTAGATAAGAGAAAACTTATAACTGAAAAAACATATTCCCATTCGTATAGTTTCACAGTTATTAATTTATTTGGTTTAGAGACACGTTTTATAGGAGCTGAAAGTTGCTCAAGTGAATTTGAATTAAAGGGAAGTGTATCAAAACGAAATGAAGTTCCTTAAGAATGGACTCTGTAAATGCAAATTCTATTGAGAAAGTCAGATATAAAATACAAATGCAGACAGTTTAGATTCGCAATCTTGACTTTCCGGTGTCTTAAGAGTCTGCGATAAAAATAAATTGAAACTTAATATACATAATAAAGATGTATAATAACCCATATTCCTTCAAGGAATGTAAAATTTTAATTATCCTTACAGTGGTGTTTACAAGATTAAATTTATCCATTGGAAACCTTAATTTTAACGCGTGCTTGAATTTTGGCCAGTGTCGTAACTTAAAAATTTTTAAGTTGTCTCAAGTATGCAAACTTTACAACAAGTAAAATATGTTCTAGCTGAATAAAAGAAATCACCGACAGATACAAAATTTAAGTTAAAATCGGACAATCTGAATACTGAAAAAACTATTACCGTCACATCACATTATTTCTTACATCTTTCACTCTCTTCCTCTACTAATTACTTAATTTCCAAGATTCGGTGTTTCTTTTTCTTGCCATTGACTGTTAAAACTTTGAATGATTAAACAATTCTGTGAAGAATTTTATTCGGCAACCATGCACTAATGCAATAGTACACAGCATCCTATCAATGAAAGGCAATATAGCAGTTAACACATAAAATTAAGTCATAAATTAAAGTGAATTTTAGCATGTATTTCATAATACAATTTTTAGAAAATTCCAGCAAAATATTTATCAAAAAACATTTCACTTTTAATGATATATTTCATAGATGAATTAATTGGTTTTACAGTCCTAAAGGAATTGGAATCGCATGATCATAAGATTAAATATTTTACAATTCTCTGTTTTTTCTTCACGCATGCCTCAGAAATGCACGAAGTATGCAACATTTTAAAGTATACATTTGCAATTTTGCGCATTCTACAATAGGTATGCATGATATATAACTATTTATTTATCATTCCGTCAAAATAGCATGGAACAGGATGCTTGATTTCATATTTTATTTGTATACAGTGTTTCAAAATGGTTTATTCTGGTATTATCTTTGTGTGATGTATATTGAGAAAGGAGTACTTTTTAGTAACTATTATATTCATACTGCACGCATCATTTCGAAATTATGAAGCTTTTAATTTGAATGTAATTTATTGTACAATCTAGGAAAAAAGTTTTTATTCAGGCAATAGAATTTAACATCATCTAAAAACATCTGTATTATCTGTAAACACCTGTTCCAATGTTCTCTTTTAATGCATTAAAGATTTAATGATATTAACAGAAGATTTCTCTTTTTGTTGGGGAATATAGCTGTCAAAGTTGGTTGCAGTATTTAAAGGGAAGGAACAAAGCTCTGATCCAAGATTGAAATTTCGCGTTTATAAAAACTTTAAACTACTGTAACTCTATGTTTAAAACTGTATAAAAATGTAACTACGTTAAAATACTAGACTGAATAATAAACTTTGTCACAATATATATTTCACTGAAATTGCTTTCTTTCAATGATTTCTCCGAATTCAGCATAGTGTTCTCTTCGACTAAAGACAGATTTTTTTCTTTTCTATTTAAACTAAATGTTTAACAGAATTACAAGGTTTTAAACTGAAAATACATTTGAATACACACCTTTAAAGAATGTCAATATAAAAATATAGCGCTTGTTTGACAGTCTAGGCCAATTTCATGTTTGCTTTTGAGTTCAGAATAAAAGATAGTTCTAGGAAAATGTGAACACTCTCCACATTAGTAATAACAATGGCACATGTTTAAGTTTTGTGAAATATTTATTCTAGTGTCTTGTTTAATGAATTTTAGAAGTGCACAGCACAGAATTACCTTTCAGTAACTAACAAGGAAATAATTTTCCACTATACAGCTTTGAAATGAATCTTGATGATGATTGAATTTCTCAAAAATTTAATGTTATTTGCGGGAAATTAAGTCGAAACTTGAAAGTTTTATTATTACATTGAATCCTTTGAAAACTTTAATCAAATTTTATTGATGTATTGACACCGCTTTATTGATGTCTTTATTCGTTAAAGCTATAGTAAACATCTCTTTCGAAAACTTATCATAGGCGATGGTAAGAAATTTTTTTGTGAAAGAAAAATGGAAGAAAAGATGATGGCACATATAGATGAAGAAATTTCCGAAATCGTCTGATTAGAAAGGATTTTTTGGTAAGAATTACTGCCAAAGAAAAAAAAGTATCTCCGGAAAAGATTTTTAATTATTCATTTTTTCAAATGGTACTAAATTAAACTTGCTTCAAAGTACTTTCCTTCAAGGCACTCACGATGGTCTAGTGGCAAATTCTCGTCTTCGGTGCTGTAGTGTTCCTGGTTCGAAACCCGTTTCCACTGAAGATCCGTCTTGTATTTGAATCTATTGTACTTAGAATCATACGTAGGTGCCAGATGTCTCCCCTCCGGTATGGCGAGGAAGTTTGGACGATGGGTACTAGCTCAGGTGTTGTTCTTGTCATCTGACAGCGGTTCAAAATCATGAGGTCCGCCCCAAATAGTTACTTTTTCTATAGGTCTTTAGTACTATTTCAAAAAGTTTCAATGGACTCTCTCTGAATCTTCACGTTTTAGACCTCATTTTAATTATGTCTGTCTGTCTGGGAACACGATATCTCAAAAACTATTAGAGCTAGAGCGATGCAATTTGGTATGTGATCTTTACACATAAATTTGTAGATATCTATCAAATTCTGGACAATATTTGTCTACGGGAAGTCTGTCCGTCTTTGTTTATGTGAACACATTAAATAGAAAACTTAAATAGCTAGATAGATAAAATTTCACACACAGTTTTATCATCAGGAATGCGCATCAAATTTTAGACCAAATCTGCCAGAGAGTTGACTGTTTGTCGATCTTTATAATCACATACTTGTGAACATGATAACTCCTAAACCCTATGGTTTAGATAAATAAAAATAAATATATTCTCTTCTTATCTTAATTGCAGATCTGTGTCCAATTTTGGTTTCAATCGGTTGAAAAAAGTCGTTCAAATTGCATATTCGGTTTTTTCACCATTCTACGATGCAAGAAACGCCGCTCGCAATTCCCCCCCCCACCTGTGTTAGGGAATCGTCAATGTTACTGCCGCTCTGTGTATTTTTTCCCCACCCGCGTTAGGACGGATACGAGAGAGTTTTGGGGAGACCACTCCCGCTGCTTGTATACATAATTTGAATAATCATGAATATATGACATGAAGAGTTAAGTTGCACCATCTATTTAGCGTAGGAGAACCCCATTCATCTCGCGTCCCTTAAAAATAAAAAGTATAGTAATATAAAACTGCAATTGAAAAAAGAAATATCTTAAATTACATTTTTAAAAATAGAGCTAAGGATTATTAAAAGTTGTTTCGACAAATTTTATTATGAAAATGGAGTCAGACTATTTCTAAAGGGGGAAAATACATCTCCGGGAGAAGAAAAAAATCTTAGGTATTTATATTCAGAAAGCATTTATTAGAAATTGAGTACACATTCTTTTCTTCAGAAATAGCCCAAATTTTCAAAATTGAATGAAATTCAACATTTCTCAGCCTAATAACAAATGAATAAGCTGTGAGGATGCCAATTCGGAACGAAATGAAAATACACTGTAAATTACTGCACTGCGTTGATGGACACTTCTAATTATTTATTTCCTAACACAAATGAATTTTCAGAAGTTCCTTTTTGCACTGAGTCGTGAAATGATAGCCAAAGTGACAAGGATGAGAATAAAAAAGTCTTCCAAACATAGAGTATTTTTTTAAAGTCATCTTTTGATTCACTAATTTCTTAAGAGAGTTCAAATATAAAATAGGCCGGACTGTGTGCGGTGGATGTTTTCATGTTTTAGTCCGTTGAGCAACTTCTGTAACTGAACATCCTCTTCCTCCTGCGATGAGAGAATTTAAAACCAACCAAACTTCAACTATCTATCCTGCGTCTTCAACTCTCCATACTTTTCTTTGGAGATGGAAGGTCTCGTTTCACCAGTTCAACATTCAACTTCGTCTTCTCTTCATCCCATCATCCCCTAATAAACTCAGAACTGCTTTAGTTCGTTCTTTCAGGACTTTCTTCCAAGATCCACAGTGTTTCTCCTTCTTCAAATAGAGTTCCATCAGCTAACTTTTCTTCAAAATCGAACTTATTAAAACTCTGTGCCATATCTCTGTGTTTGTGTACATTTTTATGTTATTTTCATTATTGTATTAATTTGTTTTTCATCTTTTTAATTTCATTTTTTGTTTCTGAATGTATTTTTGTTCACTCCTCGTATAGTATTCCCATTGCAGTTACTTTTTATTATTGTCCAGTTATTTCATGTTTAACTGTGTAATTTTGTGTTTTTTCAAAGTTTTATTTTACTCTACGTTACCAAAATATTTTTATAATGTATAGCACAATAGCAATCCTTCCTAATGATTCTGTAAACATTTGTAAACTTGTTGCATTTTTAATTAGGCTGCGTTGTAGACAATTGTAAAGTTTTAAGAGAGGTCATCCCATCGGGTGTTGTGATTTTTCTTCCACTTCATGATCGCGACACTGCTTAAATAATTTTAACGTTATAGTTGCAGGAGTATGGAGTGGTGTTATGTTATGTAATTAAAAGTAATTTAGTTTCAGGCTGTGTCGACATGCACACGTATTTTCATAATCAGCAGAGATCAGCAGTTAATTATCAGACAAGAGAATGATTATTATTGGTGCACTACTTTCAGACATTTCTTCAGTGATTATTCTGTATCATGAACACTGAGTGAATCTGTTTAAGAAGTTAATACAACAGTGTAAAGTAAGAAAATAGAATATTATTCTGGACAAAAAATATTGTATTGAAGTTCGTAAATAGAAAGTCAGCTTTTAAATATGGATAGAAGTTTAGCCTGAAGTCTTTAATATGCTTTCTTTTATCTGTTAACACAAAGAAAAGTTTTGATGGAAATCAAAATTTTTGCCACGTGTTTGACTTCACAAAGTTAAGTTTGAATTTTCCACCTCTTTTGAGATGACTGATTTATTTTTTGTTTGAATTAATCCTTCAACCTAAGTTCCGAAATGCCGAAAAAATTATTTTAATATGCAGAGACAAAACATTTCATTTCTTTGAATTTAAAAGTAGGCTGCCGGATTGTTAAAAAATACGCTTTGAAAGTCAAGTTTCAAAGCCTTCTTTTGAGAATCTGTTTGTAGTAGAGAAATTTTATAAAATACCGCCTCAAGCGATGTACTCTCAATTTCAAAGTGGTTTTAAAAAGTGTTTTTTCAATTAAAATAAGAAAATTATCGAAAACTACTTTCGGTTTAATGCAATACTCCAGTATTCATAAAGCATTCATTTTAGAATTATAGTTATGTTTGTTTCTATTAGAGAAGGACATATTTAAAGAGATTTCGGTTAACTTCACCACGAAATGCTTTTTTGTTAGTGAGACGGTTGCTTCATTTATCGAAGAGATTTAAAACTATCCCTAGATGCGATGATTTAATATTTTTTCCTTCCATAATATGATGAAATTACATTAATTTTAAATAACGTGTAAAATATTTTATAAAGAAATTAAAGCGGTATTCATACATATTTATTCTGCATCGATTCCTTTTATGTGGTGGGTCTTTGGACGAATCTGATCCCAATCCAATGCCCCTCTGATGTCAAAGCCGGGCTTCTTATAGCTACTATCAACGAAATAAGTACGACTGAAAATTTAAATATGCTTTATAAGAGATTTCTATAAAAACAAAAAGTTTAATATGCATGCTTTCAGCATGGAAAGCTATGAAAGTATTTTATACTACTTTTGTATTACCTAAGTCAGATAAAAGATAAAACTTATTTCACTAATTTTCCTTCTGAAATCAACCTTTTCCTTTTCAATTCATGAATAAATGGCGCACATTTCTCATCTATTTGACCTTTTCAAACAAGTTATTACGTACAAAGAGTGCAGGTGGATAAATTTTGATGGTCTCATTTATCAGTTCCATGTTTTTCAAATGAATAGCAATGTCGCTAATTCTGTTACAATGTTTACATTTCCACTGGCAGTGATTAGATGAACTAGCAGGTCCCTTAATGGGCTCTTTGCATTAATACCATGTATACAAATGAATTTAGCTGAAAATCTTCTATACGACCTTCATTGGTAGGTACGATAGATTTGATTTTAATGCTCCTTTTGTAGGATTTTTAATGATACTTTACAAAAATTTTTATTGCCTCCTTCTTTTTACTGGTGTATTGTGCTGAGCTTATACTTGCATTTTACTCACTTGGATACAATCTGGGGGCTCCTCTTTTTTAAGTATTTTGAATATTTTTAATGTTAGTTCTAGATCTGGTGATTAAAATAAAAAAATCAATTAATTTATGGTTCTCTCCAAGTGTAATATCGATTCAGTGGCGTATTGCTTTTTTTCTTCTGAGTGTGTTGTGTGTGTTTTAAGTTACTTAATTTATTTTTGTTGTTGTCCTTTTTTGCAATGTTTGTAACGTTCTGTGCTATGTTTGTGATGCTTTTGTGTGTGTAGTGTCATATTGATATATTTGTATTGCTTTATATTTCTCCATAGGTGCACACTGCGTTATTTTCGTAATCTAGAGGGACAAAATTATTTAGACCAAATTCAGTGGGTTAAATAAACGATTTAGGGTTTTGTGTGAAATATAAAAGCACTATAAAGGTTTTAGGCATATATTTTAACACAATATAACTATAAATAATAACAATACAGCATGATTGAGGTTCAATGCGCTGTGAAGTAAAGTAAACCATAAAAAATTATAAGTATTAAAATTTGTAATTACAAAACAAGTAGAAAGACAGATATGAGAAGTATTATATAATATTATACATATAATATTAATTAGATGATTATTCGGAATCTAAATCAGATTCTTCGAGAGCATTTTCAGATTCTTCTGTATCAGAAGATTCTGATAAGATTGCGTCCTGGTCAATTGGAGCTGGAGCTCTTATATCCAAGAGCTCACATACTTCCTCAATGATGTTTCCCAATTTGGTTTTTGGGCGAGCACGTAAGTTTGCTATAAGTGGATCTGAAGTAAATAGTAATCTATTAATTAAATCTCTATTCGTATCAATCCTTGATGTTTTCCTAGTGATAGTTCTCTAAATTTCCTGTTGTGCTTATTTATGGCCTCTTGAGCTTTTTCCGAAAGTTGATCTATTGGAAGAATACAGGAATCTATAATATCTTTGCCGTGAAATAGACTCAATGCCTTACGGGAATTGAGTACCATGAGTACTCTCTAATATAGAATTCTCTGGTTTCTTTTAGGTACTCGTAAAAATTTTCACTGTTAATAAAGAAACCGCTGTTTATGCACTCTAATATGACATGGAATCTCTTAATAAGCTTAACGTTGACACCTGTTATTTCAGCTGACTTTTCAGCATTTCAAAAAAACTTAGGAGCTATATTACCGTCATTAGTATTTCCAGCTTGTTGTTTAGGCACATCTACTAACAAACCTAACTCACTCTTGAACTTCTCTTGGACTTGTTTTTTCTTTTCAGCACTTTGTTTCTATTTTCAGCTCCTCTAGATTGCCACGATTTTATTTCGAGACGATATGAAAGGTGTAATATGCATTCAAAAAATTTAATCTAAGTGTAGAGAGGTGACAGGTGAAAGGAAAGAAGATCCCTGTTTACAGTTTTTTGCATGATGATCTTTTCATCAATCATCTCACTAGGCTTGGCACCACACAAGTAACAAATCTGTGTTGATTCACATCCAGCTACGGCATTACACATTTGGCCATCGATCATGTAGAATATCAACTTTGGTTTTTATCGATACTTCCATGTCATTTATACTAATTTTAGTAGGTAACAATGATATTACTTGCTTCTTGATCCTCTTGACTTCTGTCTTAATATCATTCAAAGTTTCTTTGGCAAATATAAACTTGATGGCATGACAATATCTTTTAGAAGATGGAGAAGAGTTTTGCCATAAAATATTTTTGATTTTTTGGTCATTCACTGAGTATATACGGATAGGCACCTTTGATATACTAAATAAACTTTCGTCAGAGCAATTTTCACTTGAAAATTTCTGCTTGTATCTACTTTGTTCCGCCCCATCACAACCCAATGTCAGAGTTATTCACAATTATGTCCAGAGTTATCAAATCTGTTATAGATTTTAAGACATCTTCTTTTACTTTGCACAATAGTATAATAGTGTGGTCCATTAGGGATTGCAATTTTATTTCTGCGAAGGTTTCTGTTGCATTGACGTCACACCGATAGCACAACTGTTTTGCCGCTTTAATTTTATGATAAGCTTGATACATGTTCGTATGCAGTGGCGGACTGGGTCTGAAAATAGTGGTTGCCAGGAGTCAGTGAGGGCCCACACATATCTACAATCATAATATTAATTCAGAAACATATATATATATATATATATATAATTTTTTTATTTAATTTTATATTTAGTTTTCAATTTTTTTATATTTAATTATATTAATTTAAATCTATAATATTTAATAATTATGTATTCAATTTAATTTTTTATTATATATTTAATTTTTCCGCGTCTTTAAAATAAATCCCTTTTAACACCCCTTAATTTTCTACGTTTAAAATAGCGAAATTATGATTAAAGTTATTTGATTTTAAATTCCAGAAGTTAAATATTTCGTATAGAGTTTTAGCGATAAAGTATGAAGGAGAAATGCTGTCCATTAGTAGGACATCTGTTGAAAGAGCCAGGAACCTTTAAAACAAACTTCTTTGGATGATTTAGAGTTTAGTAATTTGTACTCGTAATGCTTCAGTAATTTGTAAATAAACTGGTATCATTAAAAAGATATTTTTGAATTATAAGTAATTCAAAAATCATTTTGTTAGATAGTATTTTTTCAAAATATTGCGAAAAAACACCAAAATCTTGCTTAATTTTTAAGTAACTGAAATTTTAATTTACTTTTGGTCTTTAAAAAGTTGACAATTATTTTCATCTTTTTTTTGAAGAGCATGTGTGCCAAATTTCATAAAGATCGAGTAAAACTATAGATTTGTATAAAATACATCCTTATAATGTAAAAAACTTCTTTTGTTGTATTAAATGCAGTTCATTTTCATTGTTTCGCCATTTTTTTTTTCTTTAAGTCCAATCTTTTTCTTTCTTTCTTCGTTACTTCAAATAAATTTAGTTTTTGATAGATTTTCTATGTTATTTTAATAAATTTACTTTTTAGCGATGACATTAAGCTCTTCTTTCCACTTAAGGCAAGATAATCTTCCTGCAATTCATTTATTTGATATGATGAGATTAAATTTTCACTTTATAATAAGCTTAATAATGCGCAATAATTGTAGATTATAATTATGCAAATTTCAAAAAATAATCTTCATTGAGTCTCGTGTTTTTTAGACTTTTTTAACAGTGGAATGTAAAGACTTATGTCATTAGTTTCATTAGACACAAAAACATACTGCATCAAAATTTATCTCCAAATGCTAATACATTTCCTATCTACTGTTTTCTTTCCTTCTTTTTTTTCTTTCACAACTAATTTCTTTCTCAGTCTTTTGTAGTAATTAATACTTTTAACTTAACAAAAATTAAATAAGTTGGCGAATTTAAAGTTTGTTAATATAATCAAATTAAGACAATTAATAAGATGGACGAGTCGGTAGCCGAATGTGGCTAGTGTTTAATACTACAAAAGCAATGTAAAAATAGAGAAATGATAGTTTTAGCTTACCTCTTTTCTTTTTTTCTTTCCTTTTGCAAGATACTCTACATATGTCTTTACTCTCTTACGACTAAAAAACCAATTATTTTCTATGAAAGACAGATCAATAAGACTGAGGCGCTATTTAAACGAAACCCCTTTACTCTTCTGAACGCAACCCCCCCAAACACATAAAGAAAAGCTTGAGTGTCGTCTTTTCATAGATGTCATTTAGTGTCCTAGTCACAGTTTAAGCCAAGAAAACCTTTTCTTACAGGCGAGTTCCCTTGTTTGTCAGATTTATGACAGTAAAATTAAACTACAAAAAAGAAAGAAAAAAGCAGCTCTTTTGCCATCTCTCACAAGAACCGCACCCTTTCTGCACAAAGGGATGCAATTCCTTTCGTCTTTCCGGGGGCTTCCGAAATCAACAAAAAAATTTAAAGAGTATTGCAGCTCAACTTTGCACCGAAGAGCTACCCTGTTCCGATAGCCCGAGGGTTTGTGCGATGGCTGCAGCATTCGGGAGAAACATCTGTAAATGATCGGAAGGTCAAAGGAAGTGGAGTGGACAGAGACCTCAGTACAATTCCATGGGCAGTTGTAATTGCGTATGCGTCTTGGGTCGGTATTCGACCACCCGCTGTTCGGCCGGTCGAATTACGACGGCAATAAATTCCCAAAACATGGGCCTTGGGTACAGGGCTATTTTATTTCATTGCTTTAGAAAAGCTTACTATAGAGAAAGAGATATTTTTTCTCTCCCACACTTTCTGGGGGCCCAAATTGTCTTCTGTTTAAGGGGCCCACTTGCCATCGGGTAGGCTGGCAACTTTGCCAGTCCGCCACTGTTCTTATGTATTTTGTTTGTTTGCTGCCGTATTACTTTATATTGATTAGTTGATAAATTTGCTTCGACCATCAAAGCTTGGTCTTCAGAAAGACTACTTTGCTTTGGGCTTGAAAAACGCTTCCTCGCTTTTTTTCATTGTTGTTCCTCTTCTGGGAGAAAAATCGCAGAGTTCTTTTACAATTGCTGATAAATCTCTTTTGCCTTCTCTGCGAAGCTGTACTTCAGTAGCCATCGATAAGTCCTCCTGGCTTGATGTTTCCAGGATGTATCCATCTTTTTTGTTTTGGTGCTGCATCTTTCGAAGTCTTTTTGTGGTCTACCGATGCCTCTTCTCGATCCAGGATGTGAAATAGTTTCTATACTCGCTGTGGCAATATCAGAAAATAATATACATTCATATAACCACAAAGAATTTGTTTCTAGGAAGTCATCCATTTTTTTTGCCCGACTTCAACCATTTTTTGTCTTAAACTTCTGATTTTAACTTTTAAACTTTTTAAACTTTCTTCTGAAAGGGACGGGGCACAAAATTCTTGTAATATATAACTTAGCAAAGCACACGTTCTTGATTCTTCTGCGTTAGAAAAACAAATTTCGCAAAACGCAAAATTTCAGTAGTCATCTGTAATGAAGGAAAATTTGTATGAGTTTCACAAATATCCGCAAGAAAATCTAAATATATCCAATAGTTTACAAGTAATTCTTTCAGGAAAACACAATTACACACTGGTATAACGCGATATAATATACTAAAACTTAAGTTCAAACTGACTTATACGTTTCACTTGGAAAAAACGATCGATTCTTATGTTGTTCATGATTAAATTAAAACATATATTCAAGTAAAATCTTATGTAAACGAACTTTAGTACTTCTAAAAAATAATATCAGCACTCAACCACCACTAGTACACAGAAACACAGCCCATTCATCGAGCAAACTCCAATGATTGAAACGAACACTTAGAACACTTGATAGGTCGCTTATGAAAGAGCCAAGAGCGCAGGAGGTCGGCCGGTACGACTCTTTTTTCTATTGTTTGCCGTGGCTTCTTCTAATATAAACATTAGTTCCAGAGAATATGGTTTATTACCTCTTTAAATAAACAAAAATTTCACCTACGTAGAAAAGTAAGAAAATTGACTTTTGTCCCTCTAGATTACGAAATAACACACTATGCGGCGTGCTAAAGGCCTTACACCCTTTCGGGTAGGCCGGACCGATGTGGGTTTTAAATTAAAATAATACGACCTTCATGTAAAATCAAATTGCATGTATAATTTGCTGTATATTTATTACTATCCTTATATAGAGTCTATTTGCCAATTTGTGTCTCAGTACTTAACTAATTCGATAATACCTCTTTCATTAAAATTATATTTCGAGAGACTGATAAACTTACAGGGAGTACAAAACCCAATCCTGAATAAAATTTTTAAATTAAGAAATATTTGTCAACAACTCACGTCGACTTACCTACCTTTGAAGGTGTAAGTTCATATACGCTGGCGACAAGAAAAACGGTAGGTTTTTTTCCCTCGCTTTTTTCATATACTATCACAATAGTGACCCAAGCCATAAAAGCTTCGACAAAATAGCCCAAGACAAAATATTCCGAGCTGAAATAGCCGCGACAAAATAATCTTTTTTAATGTCATTCAGAATTTGAATTTGTGTTATTTTGTTAGGCCTATTTTGTCTTGGGCTATTTTGTCGGGGTTATTTCGGCACTGACTATTTTGTCTTGAGATATTTTGTCGGGGTTCTTATTGCTTGGGCTATTTTGACGGGCTACCTATCATAACGAATAGTCAATTAAGATTTTGATTATAAATGCAACCAAATGTTTTCGATTGCCATTCATGAAATCCTCTAAAATTATCTTAAATTGCCCGCCGGCTTGCAAGTGCCATATTTTCATTTCTTAATTTTGATATTTTCGCCACTTAATTTGGAAAAAATACAAGCAAGACGAATTTTACTCCTTCTCAGAATCGGAAAAAGTTATCTATTTAAAGATGCCAATTTGATTGCAGTGATATGTTTTCCCTCATTTCCTCAATTTTTTCAAATATTATTTCTAATTATTGCTAATATAAGATGCTGAAATGTGATTAATATTTTTATTGGACGCTGAGGATGTGAATATAAATAGATCCATATTTTATGTAAAGTATCTAAATTTTTTATTTAAAGCGGGCGACGATATACATGTTATAAAAAATCTTTGCAAATACGACAGTTGTATATTTCCAATAAATTGTACAACAATAGAGAAAGAATATTTGTTTAGGAAATGCTCTTTTAACATTGGCCAGTTTGATTCAAATTTTTATACAGAACTACAATTTTGACGCAAGGACTACAGGTCAGTTTTTTCCCTCCTACCTCAGAGGTTTCTAATCTGTGGTATGCGCACCTCTGGCGGTACGCGGAATTAATGTTGGTAATGGCGGAAAATACAAAATATAAAGGATTAAATAAAAAAAAATGTTCTATAATTATCTTTCCATAAGTTCGTGTGGAAATAAAGTTATTCAAGTCCAAAAACCTATTGTGTAGCAGCGAATGCAGAGTATCAAGAGCTCAATGTTAACGCAATGAAATATGTAATACCTTTCACGAACACAGAACTTGTGGAAAAAACATTATCGTCTTATGCGTATATTAATAACAAATATCTCTATAAACTTGACACAGCTCCAGACATTTGTCTAACCTAATTTTTTAAAAACTCATCTCAATGAAGCAAGTTCTAGGATTGCAATGAAATTCTATTTTATTTGAATAGTTAGTTGATCATCACGAAGAGTAATTATTAACTTTTATCATAATTCGAAATTATTTCAGTAGCATTTTAATTCGTTAGAACTTGGAACTGATACAATTATAAATTATGGAATAAAAGGTAAAATCAAAAATAAATCCTGTGAGCTTAATTAAATTAAATAGAATTGTTTGATTCTTAGGCAATATAAGCTCTTAACCTTATTAATAAAAATCTTCTTTGAGAGGAGGAATAATTGGGGGGGGTATGATAACAGGGGGTAATGAAAAATAAAAAGACTAATCAAGGAGTACAGGAGAAAAAAAAGTTTGGGAACCGCTGATCCAGCTTATCATTTTGGTTTGAACATTGTTCATATAGAGGAGCTTTCTTGCCAACATCTTTAGGTTTAGTTTTTTTTCTCGAGACAGTACGTTTCCTAAGCATCTTATACCAAGAGGTGGAAAAGGCACCTCGGTCGGACATTTTACGAGTAAAAGCGCATTCCTGTTTTTTTCTTAAGATACATTTAAAATTCAAACTTCATAATCAAAAAAGATTGATTAATGACAAGAACAGAATCATTAATTTGAATGAACAATATGCACGTTTTATAGTAGTTTTTGCTTTTTTTTCATGTATACTTATGCTTAAATGTTCAATAACATTTTAGAAAGGGCTCCTATTCATAAATTACTCCTATACATAAAAATATTTTTCTTTTGACAATAGACTGCATTTGTTTTGATCGACATCTTATTAAGCTGCTTTATGGAGTTCCCAGTTAGAAATGTCTTACTTATATTGCTTTCACATTCTTAAAAAAATGAAGGGAATAAATAATTTTTCTTTAACCTGAAGAAGAAATAAGCTCTTTTCAAAATGTATTTATACTACAAACATAATACATTTTTCTTTCATGAATTTTCCTTTTCTTCCCACTTTTTCCCTTTCATGTAGTCCGAACATGTATCAAGAAATTTTCGAACAGTATTTTATTTTGGAAATGTGTTTTTTTCTTTCAATAATCTGATTACACCTTATTTACAATGAATTAAAAATGAAAACTTAATAGAGTGATGAATTCTTACCAATGTAAAAACACTAGAATCTCTGTAAAATGGTTTCTGAGAAAAATTAAGGTGTTTTACATTGACTAGAGAGATAAATTCTGAAACTGAATATTGAAAAAAAATAAATGAATAAAATAATTGGTTTTATGGCAATTCAAAGCAACCTCAGCCATTAATATAAAAGTTTCAAGCTTTTTAAATTATTTTTCCTCTAAACTTTTACATATTGTTTAAAACATAAACTATTGAAAGTAATTTCTAAAGTCTAGATTTCTTCAAACCAGATATATTTATCTCTCAGCTGCTTTGAAGCTATAGAAATGCAATTTACGTTCGTGATGATTAATGTCTTATTTTATAGGTGAGAAGTTAATAATATAGAATATATTTACATTTGTTACGATTTTAAAAATACATGTTATGGCTTTCTCAGAAGAAAAATTGTAAATGTTTGCTTTCAAACTCTTTTGTTGCATATAATACTTATCTGTAATGAAGCATTCTTATTTTTTAAAATTATCGTTGTGTTTTGTTGCAAAGAAGTCTAAAAAAGTGAAGTTTGGTTATACTCACCCTAATCTGCCATAGGCATAATGAAGAACATTATACAGATGTATGTTAGTGGAACGAAACGAATTTATGAGAAACAGAAGTTACAGGACACTGCTGATTCGCTTTTGTTAACGGAGTATGTAATTTTTTAGGTTTACCTGTGCTGTATATATTTATACAGATTATATATGGAAAAACGTATAACATTTATGTATCAGCTATGCATGCCAGTACCATCGACGGAGGATCCCGTTATTCAGATTTCTCTTAAATTAGTCACCACATATATTAAATTGTTGAATAGAATTTATCCATTTTAATAAACTTCAAAAAATTAATCTCTTCTGTTAATAATCTGATAGAAAACTGAACGGAATTTACATTACTTGGAAAAACAGTTTTTTTTATAAAAGTGAATATGATTAAAACATCCGATTATTCTTCACCTCAATCTTATCTGTGACAAAATTTGGATAACATAAAACCATCGGCATCTTAACAGCAGTTTGCAGTTGATATTTAGTAGGACAAAATAATTAGTCTGGAAAATATTCAAAGATACAGAGTTCATCATCAGGGGTAAGAAACTAGCCGAAAGTGTTTCGACTTGGATGATTGTTTCTGCTAAGAAGAGCATGTTTGCAGAGTAACAGCAAAGTTGTTCCGTAGAATGCGTAGATATATCATTACAGAATACATGGTCATGCGTTATCGTATGAGATTGATCGAGTTTTAGGTAATCCCATAAGAAGAAATCCAATTGAGTGAGGTCTAGTTAAATTAGAAATTAGTTACTTTCGTAACAGATCATCTTACATCCGAAATTTTCCATGAGAAAGTTTCGCATTAACGTCACACAACGTGGAGGAAGGCCATCATTCGAGAATCATACGAAGGAGGGATAGACTACAAAACTACATGTAAAAATTAACAAATTATGATTTGCAATAGCTCCTATTATATTTTGTTGTTAGGGTTCTTCGTTAATCTCACAAGAAGAAATCCAGAGGAGTGAGATCAAATTACACTTGAAATTATTTACTTCCGTAACAGATGATCTTATGTCCGAAATTTTTTATTAGAAAGTTGCACACTAATATCACACAACGTCGAGGGAAGTCAACAGGCAAGAACTATACAGAACTTGGGCAGATAAAGTCCTTTAAATATTCAATAACTATGATCTTCAATATCTCCTAGTATCTTTTGTTGTTATGGTTCTTTGTAGAAACCCTTGTGGGTTGGTTCTGATTCCGCACAAGACATTGAGAGGCCACAGCACCTGCTGATGAACATCTTCATTCTTCAAAATATTCTCAGTTGCTCATTGGTGCTTATTAAACGCTCTATATTAATAGAATTCAGCATAATTCTTGCACACATAATGCACGGAAATTTGAATGTCGAAGTAAAGTATTTATTATGACGTTGCACCAGTCGCACCGTCTTTGCAGATTTTCGGTGTACAACTCTTGCATTAGAGGTGCACGGCTGCATATGTAAGCAACAATTTTGTAAAAAAAAATTTCCATACACAGTCAAATATATAAGACCACAAGCAGCACCCCCACAAGACGTGATGCAGTTTGGGTGGGATCGAGCATAGGTCAGAATATTCACTGGATTCGTCTATAACCGGATCGACTTGCAGTGTTCCCCACTTCTCTGAACAACCGAACTATATTGATGATTGTATTAGTAATGGGGTAGAAGCACCATAAAAGTGTAGAACCTATTGTCAAGATTTCTGGTTTGTTCCATGACCACATTCTTTGTAGAGTGGAAATATACCGCAGCATAGCTTGTATATCTAGCATATTTATTATGACGTTTCACCAGTTATAAAGTCTCTGTAGATTTTCTGTTTATAACCCTTGAATTACAGATGCACGACTATATAGCAAGCAAAAAAATTATTAAAAAAACCCTTACACTGCCAAATATAAAACCGCAAGCAGCACTAAAGCACTACCACAAGGTTTGGGTGGGCCCGAGCATAAGCCAGAAGGTCGAATGACTTCGCAAAGTTTCGTCTGTGATCGGATCGACTTGTAATAGTCCCCATTTCTCAAAACTACCAATCTATATATTGATTGCCTGTACTAACAGTAGGGTATGAAACATCGGGAAAGTGTAGCACCTGTTGTGAAGCTTTCTCATTTGTCCCACACACACACACACACACACATGACCGCATTCCTAGAAATATAGCACTATACATCAGCATCTATTGTTAGAATGATTAGTTCTCGTTAAACTAGCTTCCTGAAAATTTTTCCCGACTGCCAGTTACTATACTAAAAGGATATAAAAGATTTTCCACAAATAAAGTATTCTTTGTCATTACCTCGTTTGAAGATTATGAATAAAAAAGTCAATTACAGAAAAAGCAAAAAATGGCACATAAAGCAAGCATTTCTATGTGTCGCATTCTAACTTCATCATGCGGGGAGATAAAATTTTTCAGTTTAAAGTCATAAATTTTAATAAAAATGTGATGATTTTTTTCCATTTGAAGATAGGTTAAAAATTTTTAAAACAATTTTTTTTTATCATTTATGTGTTTTTTATCAAAAAGTAGAAAAGAAAAGATTGAGAACATTCTAACGTAATATTTAGAATCATACTCTGTTCCGAAATTTACTACAGAATTCAGGTAAGCCTTACTACTAAATATTAGAATGATAAATTTAAAAATCAAACAGCTATGGCCATTTAAAAATAATTTTGTATAAAAAGTAAATAAATTAAAATAAAACGACACACTAAGTGTTCTTAAGAAAAATTCACAAAGTTCCTAGCAAAACAAGCATTTCATTCGTATGATAACAATAACTTTAACCTAATTTTAAATATTTTGAACCATTTGCATAGAAATACGCATTTAGTGTTTTATACCACGAAATAAAGAGACGCTTATTTCTTACAAGGGATCTTCATTTGTTTTATCCAGGAACATTTTGGAGTTCCTTAAGAAATTGTTCAAACACTCAAGACAATTATATTCCATTGTTTTTCACTGTATCTATGATAATCTCGACATTCAAATTCACTCAGGGGAGATGACCTTATTATGAAAATTATGTTCATGACTTTTCAGAGACATTTCATAACTTCTCCGAGGATTTTCTACGAAGTACTTTTTGTGACTTCGATGTTTGAACTCTTTGAATGAAACAAACTTTAAATATAAAATGGCTATTGGGAACTAAGCCAAAACCAATAAAAATTGAGGTCAGTTCCTTACACAGGAAAACAACAACAACAACTAGAGATGAGAATAAGTAAGAAGTGAAGAAAGAATTTTATGTCACTTCGTTCAGATAGAGCAATTCTTCTTGCTGTATTCGAAAATGTTTTATCATGTTTTATTCATAACATTCTTCGACTAATTCTGATTTTAAAGAAATTCTGATAATTCGACAATTCTTTTCTCTAATACTTTTGACACATTTACTTAAAGTTATTTCTGTTTAAGAGACCTACGTAGAAAAGATTTTTTGTAGTTTGAATGCTGGCATTTAAAAAGCTTTAGGCCATTTTAATATTTCAGATTCTGAATTATTTTTATTATCCTGGAAGTATTGCTTCTAATATATCAAACATTATTCTATATATGTAAAATGTTTATTAAATTTCCTGAAAATGGACAATATCAAGGTAGTTTGCATTTGTTTATTAATGACATTTTAGAGACATTTTAAATTTCGCACGATTTTATAATCAGAGGCTTAACATTATTACTTTTATTATAATTATCAATTTTACTCAATTATTCACTGTAAATAAGCTAATGCTTAGATAATGATGCATGTTTCGTTTATGTTTATATTCTTTTAGCTTAAGGCACTTATATTTCAGCTGGAAGTTCAAGTAAGCCTTATAAGTTAAATATTGATATTTAGAAAGCATTTACAATAAAAAAATCATTTGATTAAAATATATGTTCATTTATTCATACGCTAAATAGACGGCATATAAAATAAAACATGCATTTTCTTCCAAATAGAACAATATAGGATTTCAGAAATCTGTATTTTGCTTAAAAGTTTTCTCTGAAAGTTAAAATTTCGCATTATTTAATAAAATATTTAAATGTATTTTCGCATTATTTAAATGAATTACCAGGATATTGCTTTCAAAATTTGTTCATTTGAAAGCATATTTTGCGAAGATTTTTCAAAATTCTCTGAAATTTCATAAGCAGTCAAAATTACCTTTAATAATCAATAAATTTTGTAACTCTGAAATTGTTGGCAATATGGACACTTTGAGAGTACATTACCGCCATGAATTAGTTATACATTATTATAATTATTATTGCTTCTTCATAATATCCTGCTGTTGTACAAATTTTTTACAAAAAATATTTTTATTGATTATCTTACATCTGTGTCTTAAAAAATCTACTTTTATGGTTTCGTGGAGTAGCTTTGGCGGAGATCGGTTATCACAGAATAAGCATTTCAGGCTTTTAAGAAAATTGTCGGTGGATGCAGAGAGTCGTTTTATACTAAATTGATTTTTACTACATTTCGGTAATAGTTTTTCCTATTGCTGTGTGTCTTGGTATTTGAGATAAAATCTATGAATTAAAAGATTCACTGCTAGGCACGCTGCATTGATTTTCAATAGATAGTGCATTGCTACTTTACGATAAGTATATATGACTTCCACAATACTTCATTCAAAAATATTTTTCCTGTATAAGGATACAGGTACGCACCCTGTTTGTAATAAAAAAATGACGAAGAGTTAAATACGTTGCTTATCATTTTAAGATAATCATATATAGAAATACAAAATTGTTGAAAAACACCATCTCTTCATCATAATAGAATCAACCAGAACGTTTTAATCTCCAAGCAAGTTTTATAGAGATGACGGATATTGAATATTTCTTTCAGTAAATGCAATCACAAGCAAATGTTCAATTTTGAAACAACTTGCAGGATGTGAATTTTAAAATACATAAAGCTGAAGGTATAAATTTTATTTTTCTTTTTTCGGGGAAAGTTTGATTTTCACATTTAAGACTGTATGGTTAATTTTACAGACACTTGAACTTAATGTCCAACGAAGGCCAAAAATCGACGAATAGAAAAAAATGGTGTAGTTTTGAAATTTGGCACAGTTGTTGAGGGTAGTGTACTAAATACAATGTCCGACATACTCAAAGTCCCCGCCGGTGGAGATGCGCGGGGGGGGGGGACCGGGGGGGTTAAAGAGGGCGTTTTCAGTTTTTCTTAAATATCTCAAAAACTATAGGTTCTATCAAAACACACTCAATTACAAAATTAAACTACATGAAATTTCCTACAAAAAAGTCCTACATTGTTTCTGTAGCATCAATAGTTTAGAAGAAATAAGGGGATTTAAAAGTTAACATTTCTAAAGTTCCTTATTGTAATGGTAAAATCGATTGCAAGTGCTGAATCAACAACCCTTTTAAAAATCTCATGCCTATATAATAATTATACAAGGCTACTATTGTATGTGTCGGAGTGGGGGGGGTGACAAACCCATTTTATGAACAATTATGCTCCCTTCCTCCCCTCACATGCGTTCCATTTCACAAGTTTCCTTCTAATCGTAGTCCAGTCAAGGAATTGTTAATTTAAAAAGTGGTGTAGTTTTCAAATTGGCACAGTTGTTGAGGAGAGTGAGTGCCCTAAACGACATACTCAAAGTCCCCGGTGGTGGAGAGTGCTCAGGAGGTACGGGGGGGGGGTTGACGGGGAGGATTTCTGAGTTTTTCTTAAATATCTCGAAAAATATGTAATCCTAGAAAAAAAATTAAGTATAAAATTAAACTAAATTAAATTTCCTACAAAAATAGTCCTACACGTTGTTCTTACGATGACTAGTTTAGAATATTATATCAGTTTGAAAATGTACATAATTACAATAAGTGGTTGAAAATGTTAGTTTTATTTTTATGAAAGAACGTTTATATTTCAAAATAGCGGCTATCTATTACAATATATCTATAACATATTATATCTTTCTATAACATAATATTACAGTATATACATACATACATAAAAATATGCATAACCCATTTTTACACTTGCTCGTAATTAAATTTCACCATGTTTTTTTAGTATATGGTCAAGTTCGAACGCCTCCTCTTCTTCTAGAGGTACACCTTTGGTACAGGTACCATTAAAGGTGCCAAAACAGAAACACATTGCTAAACGCGAGTTGCTACGCCGCTCCTTTGGTTAGGGGAATTGAGGAACGATCAGCTCTGATCTTGGTTGATGATTTGAGAAATGCTGCATATCTACGGTTATTCAAATTATGTTCATCAGCTACGGTTTTGACCTAGGAACACCTTCTAACCGGCTTGTGAGATAGCATCTGGTGTTGATGAGGGTTTATAAACGATGTCAGCAATGTTTTTATCTGGCTTAGTTGAATTTTGAACAATGTAACGATAGTGCTTTGCTTTTTCAATAAATATCTGGTGTAATGTCGCAGCCACGGAATGCATGAAGAAGAAGGATGATTTGGTTAAATGAAAGTTCTTTCTGCAGATTTCTTGTAAAAATAATTTAGTTTCGACTTTTCCTTTGTCAGGCTTCATAAAATAAATGTTATTTTCTGGTGGTGCCAAAACAGTCAGTAACACGACTTGGTCTACGTCTTTCCCTTGGGAGGAGAAGTGTTTTCTCTAACCCATATCTCACAATATAAGTATCAGCATCCCTTGTAGCGACTATCGTTTCAGTTCCTTTAGCAGCCATTTTCTGTGTTAGTTATGGACATTCCTGGTCTTATTTCTTCAATGGCAAGAAAATGTTTCTGTCGAACTGTGACAGACTGGTTGCGAGCTTTTAAGTTAAACTCAGCATAGATATGTAGATTTAGATTATACTGTCTAAATACACTTATTTGGAGCATTAGCAGAACCAAAAGACTGAGTAGAAGGGCTCTAGTGGAGGGGAACGGACGTCAGGGGAGGAAGGGAGCACGACTGTTCATCAAATAGATTTGTTGCCCCCCCCCCCCTTCCTGATACCGCCACTACTCTCGACACATACAACACTACCCTCGTATAATTATTGTAGAGGCATGAGGTCTCCCCCCTTTAAACCCCTCCTCTGTACGCCCTGCGCACCCCCACCGGCAGGGATTTTTAGTATGTCATTTAGGACACTACCCCAGCAACTGCGTCAAATTTCAAAACTACACCATTTTCTTTTTCTATTTTTCCTTCGTGGACTGAACTACATTACATGTTAGCTCTTTAACTGCGATTCTGACTGTAGCAACCTGAAATTGCATAAAAAATCGGTCTCACATGGTCAAATCTGGCCTTTTCACGATAGCACAGAAGATTTAACTGAACAGTAACAAATTGAGAATTTTAACTATGTAAGTCGCCAAATATTTCTATATGTAACTATTAGATGTGAGAAATAAATATTTAAGTTCCTAAACCATGTTTCTGTCAGGTTATTGGGACCTTTTAATTTCATAAACTTTTAACCAGGAGATTTTTTTAAACACGTATAAAATATCAAGAGTTAGCCACTTTTGATCTAAAAATGAACAGAAATATCGATTCGGCTGCTTGGAAGGTAAATTCTGTGAAAAAACATTAAATCAAATAATAAGCGAAATCTCTTTCATACATGATTGTATTGTATAAATATGAATTTGATTTAATTATGCTAAGTATTTAAAATTTGCTAAAATGCCATCAAATCAAGAAAAGGGCATTGAAATCACTTTTTAAATTCTAAACAAGAATTCTTTCAATTTTTTAAAGATACTGATCACCTTCCTATCGCATACCAGTGCCAGCTTTAACTAGAAAATCCTTCAGTGTCCTTCAATAGTGAAACAGTTTAGAACAAAGATAAAATTAAAAGTATCATTCAAAGAATAATCTATTGTCTCTGTTCTACTTTCCTGCATTGTTAAGTTGATTGATTCCTTTTATTTTCTCAGGAAGATCCTTGTCTCACCAAAAATTAAATTAAGACATTAACCACTCTCTGGAAAATTTTGAATAGCAGCAAACAAAGCAATAACAAGCGAAGCGTTAGCGAAAGAAAAGAAATATTAACAAAAATCGTCAAATATTGTTTTGATACGTCAGCAAAAGTTATACTTTAAGGTATTCGATGGATGGAAGAAAATTTTCATATATTTTCTAGGAAATTTCAACCGTTCATCATTAATTAAATATTATGTTCTTCTGCTTTTAACTTCTGCAATTAAGAAGGTTGTTAAAATGAGCAAATGAACAAAATAACAATTGATTTTATAGTCTAAGAAAGTGTGCGGAAAGATAAGTTTCAAATTGAGAAAGAGTGTTTTTTTGGGACTAATAAAGAAATAAATCTACTTTGGATTACCTTTTAGCAGAATACATCAAATGAAGTAACTCATCTTAAAGATTAGAAATAATTATATAGGCGTGTTCTCCCCTTAAAATTCTCATAAAATCCCACAATATTTCAAGCTTTGTTGAGCTTCATTACATAGAGAGTGAATCGAATGCATTTAAAAACAGTGTCTCTTTCCTTTATCCAGTTTAGTCGAAAATTTAAGACAGGTCTATAATTTAGTATAAACACCTTTATACTAATTTCAATTGACCCTTTAGAGGATCATTTTTTCTAGTAGTGGTATAATAAAATAACTTTTGGAGCGATATTAATTTAAGAAACGAAATTCATTTAGCTTATTGAATGTCATTAATTTGTTGCTAATTAATTTTATTGATTAATAATTAATTACCAAGCCAAGACACTTTGTCATGTTTTGAGATAAGAAACTGGAACAACTAGGCTTTTGTTTCATCGAAAAATTTGGCGAGAACTTATGCCAACCTTAAAAATTGCATTTAAAAAACCACGAATTTGGTGACAAGTTTACTTGCCACGGCCTTAGAAAGAGTTAATAAGGTCGTTCTATTTTTGAGTGATCCATACTCAAGGATAGACAGATATGCAATCTGCCCTTTGAATGATGCAAACAACTGCAGATAATTTTGATCAAATGCCAAATATTAAATTTCATCAATTTGGCTCGTTCTGTTGATGTGTTATCAAGCTCACATACACGCAATAGGACAGAGACATAGAAGATAGACAAACATAATGTCGAAAATATATTTTTCGAATTCGGGGAAGTGTAAAACGTGGAACTTAATCAAAATCTCGATGCCGAACATTTTTTCAGATTATATTCAAGACAATTAAGATTATATTCTTTGTATACTTCATATAAGAGAAAGTGAAAATTGAACCTTTGCATTTAAATGAGAAATAACTTATTATATATATACAGTACATCCCCGGTTAACCGAACTATAGGGGGGGGGGGTAAGCTGTATCGGATAACAATTTTTTTCGGTTAAGCGTTGAACATCTATTTCTATTTTTTAATTAATTACAGTATGTAATTCTGAAATATTTTGAGTGTAAACGACTTCAAAACTCTCTTTGTTGGCTACACTATGTTCTTTATTAAAGTTAACCCTTCGCCTGGAGCAATATTCACACCAGCGAGTTCGAGCGCAGTGCACCTGACAGGCACAGGTAAGCAATATCGTAATTAATATTGCAAATATCCATTAATTTTAATTTAAGCATTATAAATTAATCAATAATTAATATTCGCGAGATTTAAAACAAGTTTGTATATCGTTGCAAAGAAGTCTCGCCTTCGCGATTATTTCCGTGCAGCACAGTACGTGTTTTTTGGATTTGTGATTTCAGAGTCATTCGGTTAACCTGGGTTTTGGTTTACCCAAGTTCGGTTAATATAGATTTTACTGTATTTCAATTTATTTATCAGTTTAACTTTTTATTGTCAGACTATCAGTTTATTTTCAATGAAAAGTACATACATTTTCTTTTTTATACGGTAATTATTTTTTTGCATGGATCCCCCCCCCCTACCGATGTAGTCTCTCCTCAGCTTTATCTTTGGAGAAAAAAAACCCATTCTCCTTGAAACAATGCAGAACAACGCATGAAATTTGTAGTTTTCTTTCGACTGATTTATACAATTTATAACTATTTTTTTGAGATTGAGAGATGAAACAATTTATAACGATGAAAGCTCGATCCCCTATCAAATTATAACACTAGTTAACTGAGTAATCTTAAATTGATCCCAGAAGTGGACAAATCAGACGTCGATATATGACAAATCAGAAGTTAGGAAATTAGTTATGAGTATTCTAGGTTCAGAGACTAACAATTTCAATTCATGCGAGATGTATAACAATGTCTCAAAGCCCCGATTCTCGTTAAAAAATGAACCATACATGAGCAAATATTCTCTATATCTTTTCAAGAATAGCACACTTGACATCCACTGCTTCTCTGGAGATGACTCTTGTTACATATTAAACGGGACTTTTAACAAAAGTTAATATTCTTTTCATTTTTTATGCCAAAAAGAGCATATCTAGAGAAACATTCCTTTTTTGAAAAAATAATTGTGATATACATTTTTTGATATACAGTATTTTTTTAGTACAGTGATGGGTTCAATGCAATCAGGCTTTTATATTTACTGAAAAAAATTACAAGTTATTTTTGTAGAAAACTAATTTATGATATATTTTATGTTAACCTACCCAATTATTTAATTCTTTTCATTCTGAAGTTAAATACCTCTGAAAGCTAACTTTTCCTAGAAAATAGCTCTTTTATTTCTTTGTTATATTTAAGTTTTGAAGTTACATTAATCATTTAAGATGTTGAATCTTTTTAATTTTGATATGTAAATGTATAAGGGACAAAAAATGAATATTGAACCCATAGTTTTTAATCGCCCAATTTTCAAACCTGAAGATTCTCTTCAAATCTAAAATGCAACAGCCCTACATACACGAGCATTGTCGATGGGAAATGAATCTGAGACTAGCCGCAAGCTTCATCTAAAAATCTGTGTGATTAATGCGTATAAATTTTGTTTTTGAATGACAATAAATGTAATTGATTAATTCTTTAGAGTCATTAGAAATAAAGAGAATAGAAATATATTTAATATCAAACAAACAATGCTTAGTGATTAGAATCAACGAAAATGCCTCATACAGACATGATTGATTGATGCATGGATATGGAAAATATTATAATTCTTCCCCAACTGGCTTACAACTGGCATGTTATTAAAATCAGAAACATTCAAAGTATGCTTGAAATAGCATTTTAAGCGATGCAACTTGGAAGATTTAAATCTTAAATTCCTATTTGCATATAATAAGCTTTCAAAGAGATCTTCATATCGTCTTCTGTAAAGTCACTCATTAGGATTCTGCTCTCTAAATGTTCGGGAATGAATTGTCATGCGCAGATGGTATCACTCTGTGCAGTCATAATTCTCAAAGAAAGCCTTAGAATTCAGCAACGCGCTCTTTATCATAAAAGCGCGTCAATTAAAGCCGTCAAGACACCTTCATAACTCCCTTTATGCGATTTAATTCCCAAGACATGCTCTAATTATTGTTCTTATGAAAATACTTTTCAAGAGCACCATCGTGTCAGACATTTGACGATGGGGCTTTCAAACATAATTACCATGCTTCTGTACACTCCATTAATTGATTCTAAAACAACTTCTTTAATTAAGGTCATTAAGCCATCAAAGATAATCCAGAATGATGGAAATCTATTTTAATAACAAATGGAAATCTGTCATAAATTGCTACTTTTTGGAGAGAACAAATATGCATACTTGGAACTGATTTACAGGTTGGTTACTGAAGCAAAATACAGTTTCATAGAATTTACAAAAACAAACAATTTAAAACGCTGTGATTAAAATTTTTGCAACTGATTTTGACAAAATCTAGGAGATTCAATAAAACTCTCAGATAATCGTTAATTTACGAATAGATCTCGTAATGCGGAATTATTTGCAGTTTTGCTGAATCATCTGAGATCATTTAACCCTCCGACTGCATATCCCGCGATTTCCACGGTTTGGAAGTTCGTCTGTTTTTTTGCTGCATCCTGAGATTTTCGCAAGAAAATGGGTTTTAAAACTTTGAATCATATTATACTAATCAAGGCCTGCATGTAAATAACAATTTGGTTGGTTCAACGGTATTTGAAAATTATTTAAAATGTTGCATCTAAATAGTAATTCAAAAAAATTATGCAGTCAGCAGGTTAATAGTCCAGATACTATGACATCTTCTTGGTGTGGATATATGAAAAAAGTTCCTCTTTGCGCTTACCGCTGACCCCGTTCGAAGATCACTTTAAGTAGGAGGATAGGAAGCTGGCGGATAAATAATCGAGGTT
The DNA here is from genome assembly GCA_013235015.1 of Araneus ventricosus. NCBI lineage: Eukaryota > Metazoa > Arthropoda > Arachnida > Araneae > Araneidae > Araneus > Araneus ventricosus. The sequence goes on along the minus strand of BGPR01003412.1, from coordinate 77,424 downwards.
TTGGTTCTGACCCTGTATGTTAAGTGGGTATAAGTAAAATGACTGTTTCCGAAGCGATGACTGACCGCACTAGTTTGTAATGGGTTAGCTAGATTAGAGAGGCACCCACACAGTATAACCGGTCATTTACGGCACAGGTGGCACTTGCCACTCCACTTTTTTGCCCATTAATAAAGGTAGATCCTTCACGACCGCTCCACATCACGCAAATTCATCCACTATCATTCACTAATATCTTCGACACCATCTTCTCTTATTTACTCGGTGCACAATGCACACCAAGTCTTCTCACGCCCACACGTACTTACTCCTGCCGCTTTTATGGCCCTTCATACCAAATGGAGTGATGGATATCGGCACAGGTTGAATATCCTACCTTCCGCTCCACGCCAAGCAAATTCTGACCGGTTTTCCACATTGACGATCGGTTTTGATGTGGAGCCGTCATAAATGACCAATCCACGAGTGTATGATGCGATGTGGTCGGTCATTCAGTTTCTACGCATGAAATTGAACTCGGATGAGATATTCCTTATAATTACGCTTATTGTCGGAAGAAGTATTGCATTCACTGTAATAAAGACTGAAATAAGTTACTTGGAATGAAAAGTAGACGAAAGGATTTTACGCTAAATGCGATGAAGTTCATGCAGGCTAACATTGCCAGAAGCTTCAATAAAAGATTTTAAGATTTTTCCCAATAAACAAAATTAAAGTAAACTAAAAATAAAATAGTTTTTTAAAAGGAAAGATTTTATAAGTATAGTTAAAAGAAGAAAGTATTTTTTTTTGTCAAAAAAAGGGAAAGCAAAACCAAATCGTAAAAACATTTGGTGTTGATCGAAATGCTTCTAAGCAAATTGGAATTTTAATCATATTTATAACATATTTTAATCTTTAATGAATCTTTAGGAAATTTCTTTATTATGATATCCATCTCGGTTTAATTTCTTCATAGCACTGTCTCCACCGTATCAGGCTTTTGCGATTTTGTTGTGACGTTCGTATTTTTGATGACAATGTTATTTTTTTGCGTTTAAATACACTAATGAAAGCGAGTTTTCTAAAACTCTTGATAAATAATTTTTATAAATATTATGTAATCTTAAAATGAATTTTTCACAAAATCGCTCCCAGATGGGCTTACTTGCATGGAATCAAAATTTACTTCAAATCAATGAACTAACTGATAACCAAATTTTCTGAAAATATTAAATATTTTATTGTTATTGGAAACACATAACTGTACTGACTTACAGAACTCTAGGGTATCAAGAGGTGAACTAAAAACAAATTAAAAAAATTTCTTCTTTCAAACATAAATTGAGTTGAATAAAAGCGTGTTAAAAACAACGTTATGCATTTTCCTTTCTTAAAAAATGTGTTGAGTTAGAATTTGTTTTGCTGATCCTTGTAACAATGGTGATGTGATGTGATTATACCTGGCGCAAGATCCTTTTAAGGATAAGCTGCGCCGAAACAAGGTCTCAGTTTAAAATCTTGTCTTCAGTTAATAAAGTTTCAAATCAAATAAACAGTTTTGCTAAGAACTAGTAAAGTAAAGGTAAAATTAAAAATTCATATGTCATTAAAATAACCAATGCCCTTTAAGAACAGGAATAAATTAGCATGAGGCTTCTCTCCAAGCAGGAAAGACAAGTTAAAATCAATACTTTGAAAATATTTTAAACGGATTCTGTTAAAACTAGAACAATCGATTAAAACGTGACGAATGGTAAGAAGAACATTACATCTACTGCAGACTGGTGGGGATTCTCCAAACAATAAGTACTTGTGTGCAAGACGGGAGTGTCCAATGCGCAGTCGAGTCAAAATTACTTCATACTTCCGGTTTAAGGACGAGGTCCATTGTGTAACAATAGGTTTTACTTCATGAAGTTTATTATCAACTTCCAGATTCCAATCAGTTTGCCAAATATTGAACATCCAATTGTAACAATGGTATCTCGTTGTTGGAGCACTAATTGAACTACTCTATTTTTATTGAAACTATTAACTTCTATATTTAAGTAATATTATTTTAGATATTTTACTAAAATACTATTATATTAAACTATATTTTTTGAACTAAATTATCTGGAATATTTGATGCATTTTCTATCTAGTTGAATAACCGTTGTTCGTGTATTTTTTAAAATTGAAATAATTATGTTTTAATAACAAACGATGCCTTTTCCTTTCAGTTTCAGCACTAAGTAAAGACCTGTTTCATTTAATATGCTTCATAGATTAATTCTGTCGTAGGTTTATGGATAATTCTCAAATTAGATAATATACAAAATTTCAATAGTAACTAAAATTTTATTGCGAAATATATTCAAAAGTTAGCTTTGAAAAGTAATGTCTATCATCCCTCTCCGAATTACACTGTTACACCCACGCACAAAAAGATAATTTCTCCAGCTAGAATAACCGACACATAAATCAACGTTTCACTATCAGCCGCCATTCTAGTAATAGAAACATCCATCGCCTTTTCTTCTTTCACCACATCGCAGCCAGTTATCCGAGGGTAATTACAGATCAGTATAATCATAACTTTTGGTTCGATATTTTTACTCTTAGGTTTGGATGAGAGTAAATGCGGCAATGTTCTAGATTGGTTTATGTGCATTTTAGAGTGAAACTAGGTCGTGATCAAAGTTTATGTTTAGAAATCAGAAATTACGTGTATGAGATTCGAACAGGATATAAGGAATCAATCGTTCCTTCCTCAGTTTACCATTGTAGGAATTAATATTTATCCAAATTTTGCCGTGTTATATTGCGGTTTATTGCATAAAGTGACCAATCGTTCTCATTTAGTGAGGACAATCCTCCTTTTGTAAGTTCTGCGCTCCCTCGAAAAGTGTACAATAAATGATGTTGCTAATATTTTTATTAGGTATTTATCATATTATAGTGTATTCTGTATTATTTTTGCAATGAATTATATGTTACTTTTATTTATCATATTTTTATCTTTCATTTATTTGTGTCCTCCTTTGGTTGGAAGTTAAAATTTGGTCACTTTAATATACAAGAACATTTCTAACGTATTCTATAGTACGAATCAACGATCAGCTTTGTTTGTGGTATCATGTTGACTAAACTAATTTGTCCTTTATTGCGCACTTTTATTTAACTTGTCTTGTTTCGTGTTCGCAAACATGAAATTTTGTGATCTAATTTTCACTTATTGACAATACACTATTTTCAGAATTTATTTATCAGCCAATCAAACAATTTAATTAAGTTTTGATCCCATACAAGTGCCAATGGGAATGAATTTGAGAAGAAATCATTTTAATATTCTATAATATTTATGATAATGAATTACAAATTGAAGATTAAAATATAGAAAATCAATAAGATAAAATAGTTCTACATTTTAGTATACTACTAAAAGTGTGTTTTAAAAAAGGTTAAAAGACTTTTTTTATTCAGCTTATCATTCATATTACACAAATTATATAATTATATAAAGTACAATAATTCGAGTATTCTCCCCGAAGTGTAGATGCGGTAAACAAAACTTTTAAATTAGGAAAATTCGCTAAAGAAATCGAGAACAGATGCACGTAAGGAGAAGAATGAAAACAGAAAACTAACTGTATCGATTTATCAGCGAATCAATCACTAGTACAGACATCTGCTTATTCTTATGCTTTTACGGAGATCAAGAAAGGGAAGGTCTATCAGGTACAACCAACCAACCAACACTACGGCCTACCCCCGCGCCTAAGACTATGGTGGTCCCTTACCGGTTTGAATGCGCAGTCGTAGAAAGGTGCTGTCGACACCCACACGTAAAACGGCCCCGTACCAGAAGATGAACCCCCAACAATTCTAAACAAGCTAACTATCTCACCCATTTCCACTCCCCACTCGACATCCCAACCAATGCACAAACCACTTATTGACAATTTAAAAAAAAATACTGAATATTATAAAATAATGAAAGATAACAGTCTCTAAAGGAACAGTCCATAAAAAGTCCACAATAAAAGTCCGATTCTTTAGCAGTCTCAAATCAGAAGCAGAGCAAGAATGCTTGACGTTGATTAGCACAAAGGATCCAACTTGATCGCAATTGGCGAGATTTAGTTAAATCCTTAGACTCTCTTGGTTTTCCATACAATACTTTAAAGTTTGTCGCAGGAATAAGTATTTTGAAAAGGCATAAAAGCAGCAATTTCATATAAAAATACGTCTTTACGGGCTTTAACCACAGAAGAAAAGGTCTATCACGTACAGAACGCCGCCCCATTCCCCCGTACCTGATGCCATTACGGCAACCTAACCGGTTGAGTGGACATGGGACATCTATCAGGTACAGCCTACCGATTTTTTTTCTTTTTCTCCTTGTTTAAAGGTATCAAAGATTTGAATATAAAAATTATGCTTAATTTAGGTAGTGACTGTCTTTTAATGTTGCGAATATTCTTGCGCAGATTGTTCCGATACTATATGTTAATCATTTGTCGTAATCCACACATGCTCTTCACACAATGGGTAGGAAATGGAATGTTAGAATTATAATGGACAAAATTCCTAATTAAATAATGTAAACATTCTTACCAGAATAGTACAGACAAATCTAGCTCTTCCACGAAAATAAAAAAAATTATAGCAACAAGAGAATAATGGCTTATAAAAAGACGCCTATTTAAATGCATTAAATGTAGTTTCAATGTCACAAGTACAACGTTTGATCCCCTTTTAATAAGTTGTAATTGAAGCCAAATAAACTGAAATCGGCTTATTGTTGAATTAATGATTTCTCCCGAGTTCTCTTTTTTCATTTAGAGTTGCTATTTAACTATACAAAATAAAAGGAATAAGAACAATAATCTACTAAGTGGAATTCTGTCTCTCGAGAAGTAGATATCGCATTCATAAAAATATTTATAAAAACACGGTGGGGAACGGAAATTCGGGGTTCTTTTTGTTCCTCTTCGACATTTTTAACATTTAATTTTGAAAGTGACCCTTCAATATTAATCGACTTCGAAAATGGGAGAAAGATTGTGCTATCGAGATAAAGAGAAGAAACTGAAAAAAACCCCAGATTTACACTGAAGATTTGTTTAATTTATTTAATTACCCTAATCATTCAGCTGCTAAATTATTTCGTGATATTAAAATTGAGTCAAGAACAAAGTTTTATTAAGACTTTTCTGGCAATGTCCAGAATGGTTCCTTTTATTAAAACTGGCAAATATAGACCGAAGACTAGTCTTATATACACTTTGTAAAAGCGAAAGGAATGAATAAAGACCAAATCTTAACCCTCCGCTTAAAATTTCCCTCAAGTCTTCCAGGCTTTTTCGAAAAATGTGATTCACAAACTTCTAACTATGAAAATGAAGGAATGAGCCTCTTTCTATATTCTTATTCCTTCCGCCATTTTATGTTCACATTATTTCCTTACCATATTGTTTTTTTCCTAAATTTAAATTAATAGTTTTGTTTCTTATAATTTGATATATGTATGTACGTAAACAGATTAAATTACCAATTAAATTAAATTACTCTCATGTACAGGAAGCAGTAAATTTCTTAAGTAATTGGGCGAGATTACCTGAAGTATGAAGATGGAAAGTAAACTGCCTAATGCTGGACTTTTATAGTTCTAATTCCTGACGGCATAGTAACAGTAGCAAAATATTTAACGGTTGTTTTTCATGATGACCGTCGTTCACCGGAAGGCGTTCCAACTACATGATGTTCACCTGCGTGATACTTATCTTGAAAATGACACAGAGCCCGATATTATGATCTATGATGACTGGTCTTTCCATTTATATTTTATGTTATTAATTTTTGGCAGGATTGAGGGATTAACATGGTCATCAAAAATTTAGCGTCCACAAAAGTTGATGGAAGAACGTTGATAGAAAGTCGGGATGTTCAATGACTGGAGAATTAGTCCAGTCAACGAAGGCCAAAAATCGACGAATAGAAAAAAATGGTGTAGTTTTGAAATTTGAAATTTTGCACAGTTGTTGGGGGTAGTGTCCTAAACGACATACTAAAAGTCCCCGACGGTGGGGGTACGGGGGTACAGAGGTGTTTAAAGGGGGCGTTTTCAGTTTTTCTTAAATATCTCGAAAACTATGCGTTCTATAAAAACACTCGATTACAAAATTAAATTACATAACATTTAATTTTAAATTAGGGAATTTAATTTTAAATCTATAACACTTTGTGATTTTCAGACAAACCTTCACTATAGAATTATAAGAAATTCCATTTTTTCTCAAATTAATAGGATGAAAAAACATTTGTAATAATCATTCAACTTTTATTAAAACTCTAGATATTTTGAAAAATATTTTGAAAGATAAGGGCTACCCAAATAATTTCTTTAATGTTAACAGCTTATTTTAAAAAGTTTGAACAGCTTTTTCTTCTTTTTTTTCCTTCTGGTTATTGGAGATAGGTGTGCTATCCTCCAAAAAAATTTTTCCACCTTTGTTCTCGTTTTATTGGTTCGAATATTTCTTCATAGATGGAGCTAGGAGTGCTAGCCTCCAATATTTTTTTAACCTTTGTTCTCGTTTCAGTCGGCGTCCTTTTTCTGCATCTATCTCGGCTGAGGGTGAATTATTTTTTTACATTATCAAGTTTCTACTGTATATGTTATGAAGGTTTTTATTATGCTTGTTTCTTTCTTTATTTCAAAGGGATTATTTCTTATATTTCAATTAATGAACAAATTCAGAGTCACAGAGGGTATATTCTTGACTTTTTAAGTCTTGCCCTCGACAGAAAATTTGTCCAAATTAGAACACCTATGGCGGGTGGCTCTTTGAAAAAGTTCGCCATTTGAGTTCTCCTCCAATTTTTCCATTTTGATTGCATTTTCTTTTATTTTCTAAATTTTTTTATGTGTTTTAACTATTTTATCATTGGAAACTTTTGTTGTTTAATTCTTTAGTGATCGGTTGGTTAATTGTAGTTAAATGTAGTTGATGCAATCACTGGATGCTGCTGTGTTAGGCGCGCAAAAAGGTGTATTGTTATCATTATTGATTGCTTCTTCTGTTTCTTACATATATTTTTTCTAGTTTTTTCTTTTTTAATGTTTTTTAATTTTTAATTTTCTATTGTTTGTTTTCGTATTTATTAGAATTTGCTGCATATGCGCCATTCTGTATAATATAACGAGTTTAATTAATTTTTAATTAAATTTTAATAATTCTTGAAAAATTTTATTAATTGTAACTGTAGGAAGTTTAATGTAGTTTAACTTTATAATTAAGTATTTTTAGCTAGGATCCATAGTTTTGGAGATATTTAAGAAAAACTGAGAAATCTCCCATTTCAACCTCCCCCCCCCGTACCCATGCGCACTCTCCACCAGCGGGGACTTTTAGTATGTCATTTAGGGCACTCTCCCCAACAATTGTTCCGAATTTCAAAACTATACCTTTTTTTCAAAATTTACAATTCGTTGACTGGACTACGAGAAGACGGAAACTTGTGAAGAGGAACGGATGTGAGTTGAAGGAGGTAGCATAATTGTTCAGAAAATAGGTTTGTTGCCCCCTGTTCTGACACACTACCCTTGTATAATTATTATATAGGCATGAGGTTATTATGAGGGTTATTCATTCATCACTTTTAATCGATTTTACCATTACAATAAGGAATTTTAGAAATATTAACTTTTAAATCCCCCTGTATCTTCTAAATTACTGACGCTACAAAAACAAAGTAGGACTTTGTTTGTAGAAAATTTCATGTAGTTTAATTTTGTGATTGAGCGTGTTTTGGTAGACGGCATAGTTTTCGAGATATTTAAGAAAAACTGAAAACGCTCCCTTTAACTCCCCTGTACCAGCCGCGCACCCCCCACCGGCGGGGACTTTTAGTATGTCGTTTAGGACACTGCCACCAACAACTGTTCCAAATTTCAAAACTGCACCATTTTCTTCTTCTATTTTTGTTTCGTTGACTGGACAAAATACAGCGCCTAAATTTAAGGTGCGTTGCATTTAGCATTCGCAATAATTTCTACTTAAGCAACGCCAAGAATGGTATTTCCGTCATGGAGAGTTAAAATATTACCTGAATTGGTAATATTTCATCTGGTTAAATGCCATTTAAATTCTTTCACTTTTTATATTTAGAGTAAAGATATTTTTTCTCAAGCTAATCATTTTAATGACAATAGAGTAAAAAAATTATTTTCTGTGATATAAGTATTTGCGAATGATTATATGGTATAAAAAAAATCAGCAGCTTTACCAGCGTCAAAATTTCAGATCAAATTGCTCTACTTTTTTGAAATAAAACTCATGACTACCAGTTCTTTGTCTTTTTAATTCTGTTAGAAATATTTTGGCTCCTACATTTAGCTTCCAAAAGAAATGTTTGTTAAAAAAAAGCTGAATAAATCTGTTATGCAATTAGTGCTTATTTTATTAGATAATTCAAAAGAAATCCCGACAAAAAGGCGTAAATATATCTGTATTATCTTAGAAGAATTAATTAAAAACTAACAGAAAGTCAGCATAATAGCTCGAAGAAAACTAAATATGAAGTGGAGCGCATAACATTCACAGAACAATAGATAGCTGTGCAAGCTGAATCTGAAATTGTTGCAAAAAAGAAAAGAAAAATAAATGCTAACATCTAATCAAGGAAAAACCAGCGGGAGTGGTCTCCCCTAAACTTTCTCGTATACTCCTAACACATGTAGAGAAAACTAGAATAATAAAAGACGTCAAATAAACTTCCGTCGCAAGTAAACCAAAATTGGAACCACGCGTGGTTTGTGAAGGATCAAAACAAATTCAAATCCTCTGCTCATTCTTTTGCGCAACAGGACCTGGCGAGACTCCCTAAATGTTTGCTTCCTTACAAAATCACTCCAGAATTGGTTTTTGGCAAACTGCCAAGTTTCGGAGCGTCCCTTCCTTGCACAGGCATTGCCACTAGCAGGCATGCGCAGGGAGTTAGTTTCAAAACTGAACAAGTATGCGATTATACAGACCGACAGACAGTCAACCCTTTGACGGATTTGGCCCAAAATTTTATACGGACCTACATTCATGACGATAAAACTGTGTATAAAATTTTATCCATCTGGCTTTTCAAGTTTTTGAGTTATAGCGTTCGCATGACCCCGAACATACAGACAGACAGACTTTCCGTTGACGGATTTTGTCCAAAATTTGATAGAAACCTACAAATTATGTTTAAAGACCACACACCAAATTTCATCCCCGTAGCTCTAATAGTGTTTGAGTTATCGTGTTCACAGACACACACACAGACACACATACAGACACACACACAGACACACACACAGACAGACATAATTCCAAAATTGTGTTTTTCGGAATCAGGGAGGTCTAAAACGTGGAGATTCGTCAAAATCTCGAGTTGGAATTTTTTGACGATTACAATACTTTCTCTTTGTATACTTCGTATACGAGAAAGTAATAAATGCTAGCATCTAAGCAATTTTTAAAGATCAAGAATTTTGTTGATTTTGAAACGACAATCGTGCAACCCTTTATTATTTGAAAAAAGTTGTTTTTCCCTCAAAGGAATGCCAATAATTTTAAAAACAAGATGGAAAATAAATAGCTTTAAATACATCATTTGTCTACTATTCATTCTTCTTCACTGATGCGGCAATTTTATTTTTACATTTTCTGCTGTTACAAGAAAATCTTCCAAGAAAATTTCTTGGAATTGTTTATATTTAGCAAAAGGACAAAAACAAACAAACATTCTTTAAAATTTTTAGAAAGATTCGACTTTAAAAAAAAGGGAAACATGATATTCAGCCGCGTTATATTTAAGAAATCAGGTGATCTCTGAAATATTCTAGGAATAAGGTTTAGTTTTAGTTATATTAACGTCCCGTTTTGAAGCAACACTATGGCTATTTTGGGACGCACCTGGAAATTCTGAACCTCGGTCAGATGACGAGGATGACACCTGAGCTGGCTCCCCCTCTCCAAACTTCCACGCCACACCAACGTCTAGGAATACGGTAATGAGGTGTTTATCGAAGTCCATTTCAATTTTTATTTCAATAAATGCATTTTATTTTAATGATTCACTGTAACTTATGTATATTCAATATAATTTAAATAACTCTCATAATGAAGAGATATTATAATTGGAGCCATATTTATAATCTAAGAATGTCCCAACTTTTTATGCATGATGATGCTATATTCACACGTCGAAGACCATAATGTTTTACGTACATTTGAAATTTGCTTTCTCTTAGCATTATGTACCCACTTGTTGCTATGTGACATTCTCAACTTTTCTCAATTCATTTTCTGTCATATAAATTCATAGTATATTTACTTTCTCGTATACGAAGTATACAAAGAGAAAGTATTGTAATCGTCAAAAAATTCGAACTCGAGATTTTGACGAATCTCCACGTTTTAGACATCCCTGAGTCCGAAAAACACAATTTTGGAATTATGTCTGTCTGTGTGTCTGTCTGTGAACACGATAACTCGAAAACAAATAGAGCTACGGGGATGAAATTTGGTATGTGGTCTTTAAACATAATTTGTAGGTTTCTATCAACTTTTGGACAAAATCCGTCAACGGGAAGTCTGTCTGTCTGTATGTTCGAAGTCATGCGAACGCTATAACTCAAAAACTTGAAAGGCCAGATGGATAAAATTTGGTACACAGTTTTATCGACATGAATGTAGGTCCGTATAAAATTTTGGGCCAAATCCGTCAACGGGCTGACTGTCTGTCGGTCTGTATGATAGCATACTTGTTCAACTCTATGCGCATGCGTAAATGCCTGTGCAAAGAAAGGATGCTCCGAAAATTTGGCAGTTTGCCAAAAACCAATTCTAGCGGCGAGATTTTGTAAGGAAGCAAACACTTAGGGCGTCTCGTTTTACTTCCGTATTGGAAGAAATCTCTGCGCATGCGCAAGCTATTCAGCGAGCAAGCTATTCACCTGTTTTCTTCTCCGCACGCAGAACTCGCATTGCTAGAGTTTGATAAAAAAAATAAATATTGCGAAGTTTTAATAGATACGCATCTTTCTGAATATGATTATTCACCTCAATATTTTACTATCACTATAATCTACAATGAAACACCTTCTGATAGTCATTGCATTCTGGGTTACAGTTGGTTCGAACTTTTTATCAACGCAGGGGGAAGGGAAATGACAAAAGTTTGAAAAGTATACGAGAAAGTTTAGGGGAGGCCACTCCCGCTGGTTTTGATATTTATTGGTTTTTGTTACTCAAGTTCTTCATTTTGATAAGGAAACAGAATTATTGCCTATGATATTTTAAAGGATTAATCCTTTAACAGGAATACTATTAAGTACTCCTGAAGGAATACTTAATAGTGCTCCTTTTACCTGCATGTACTCCAGGAGTGCCTTCAGGAAAAAGCCAAAAGAATAAGAAATTATAAATGATTATTTGAAATTCGGTATGCAGCATGCCATTTTGGGCATTTTATGGAAGTGCTTTGTTTTATTCTGCAGCGAAAGTCCGTAGATTTGTGAAAAACGTACATATTTATTCTTGACTATAATTATTTTGATTAAAATATCATCTTGTATCTCACGACTGCAGAAGATGATAACTCTTATTTAACTTTTAAAACTAATTATAACTCGAAATCTATAGTGGCATAAAACCAGGGGATCATGAGTCTTATTTCTGTGAATGTGTACTTAAACTTCCTTCTACTTCGTATTCGACAACGAGCCTACTTTGCCAGATTATGCTTCTAACCTCCACAAGAGAATTTCCATTCTCACTGTTGCCGCCTGAATTTTGCAGTTTACGAAAATGAACATGTCTAAGTATGATAGCATTCGCGCAATATACAGGATGCCTACTAAATTTACTTACACCCCCTCCTCATTAATTTCAGAACGACTGCAGCTATAGTTATAAATGTGGTGTCTAGGTATAGTAAAGTTGTTATGGGCTCCGCGAGGAGACCACTTACAGTGCCACCTGGTGGTAAATTGCGTAGTTAGCGTTCCTATCCGAAAGCGGAATGATATAGGAAAAAAAAGGCAATTACAAAGTTGTAGAGCGTTATTGATTGTTTACAAAAAAGGGTCTGCTGAGAGCAGAAGGCTTAAAAAGCACATTTATGTGTTGGTGATTTCTAACACTGTTATGTGTCGAAACGTATTAAAAAGAGAAAAAAATGAAACAACCGGATTAGCTACCACATCATACCTTTATTTTTAGTGTCAAACTGCTCTCCGTCAGCTACAATGCAGATTTGGGTCTTTGTTTGAATTTAACGTTGCACACTTTTTAGCATATCAGTTGACAAGGTGGTACAGACCGTCAAAAAAGTATCCGAACCCTGCTCGTTATTCCCACAGTAATCATAACCCAATAAAATTGTAAATGTCTGCTCCGTAGAAATGTGCCCTCTATAAGTGTATATAATATTTTTTCATGCAAGGGACCCTCTTCATATTTAGATTTACACAAACTCAATTTTTACAAATGGCAACACCTAATTTTGAGTACATATTCAGATTTTCCAGATTAAATTAGCTCGAATACATTATAAGATTTTGTAATTTTGTTTAAATGGTTGATGAGCTTTGAATAATTGAAATTTGGAATTCCTAATGTTAAATGAGCATGTCCGTGTTTTCAGTGTATTTCAAAATACAATGAATCTTTAAGAATAATTCTTTTTATAATAAAATACTTAATAAACAAGACAAAATTTACGCCTTTTTTAAAAAAATGAAAACGTATTTTATAATTTTTATTAATTTTTAAATTTATAAGTTAAATTTTTTTAATAGAAACCCCAAACATTTTTTATTCCAATCAAAGGAGCATGACCTACAACCTCGCTGTTCAAAATTTCCACCATTTCCGTCCAGTAGTTTTTAAGATATGCATCAATAACCAAAAGAGTTCAGAACAGCCTGATTTTCGCTTTCTTAAGGGGGCTTCTCAATTTCGCAAAAAGATTCTGAAATCAAACGGAAAACAAAGCATGTCTTCCGATGTTGCTTTAGATTAAGAAAAATTGTTTTCTTTTTAAAATAAGTGTAAATTTGAATAAGAAATGAAAAGAAAAATAGATACATGTAACAGATTCTATTCCTCTTAGGTTTCAACAAGCATTACGTTTAAACAACTAAAATGAACGCACCCCAAGGGGAGCGTGATAACACTAAATGGAGGGCGAGAACATATCGAAGAGAAAATATTATTAAAAAATTTATTAATTTACTGAAAGGAAAGTAAAACAAAATACATTCTGACATAATAAAAAGCAAAATACACATTTACACTGATATAATACACTTATAAATAGGACTGTATCAGTACTGCATAATATATTTAATAATTAACTCATCAATACTAAATAAAAAATGCATTGTTAGTAATTAAAAATCCATTGTCATAATTGTATAAATTTTTATTGTATGGGAGGGGGGCGCGTTGAAAATTATGGTTTATCGGTTATCATTATTTTTTAATCGGGTCGTAACGCTGAAAGGTTGAGAAGCATTGTCGTACAGACAAATTAGTCGCCAGCTTGAAATCAATATATTCACGATTTCGTTATGGATAAGAGAGTAAATAAAAGATCGAGATGTCATTAGCAGTGTCATAGATTCCATGCCACGTGGTATGCAGCAGGTCATTGATAGAAATGATAGCTATACTTCTTATTAAATCGCAAATAGTTAATGACTAATATATTTATGCATATAAATATTTGCATTGTTTACCTGTTATATTATTATATAGAATATAATGCATAAAAATATTATGTAATTTTTGTATTGTGTTTTAATTTACAATCATACAACTCCAATTCTTATTTAGTAAGATTTCATTGTCTTAAAAGGTAAATTTTGAAAAACACCGAATATTCTTAGAGAACATTTCTCTATTAACAGCTGAAATGAAGAGTATTTACAGAATGACCTATTTTTTACGTTTGCATATATTGAACGAGCTCCTTAATCGTTTTTCCTGTATATCTCCGGTTAATTTGAACCGATTTAACTCAAATTTTATATCTGGCGAATTTTTATTATTCAGAATCATTTAAAGTATAAGAAATTGGGAGCTGCCATTAGAAAATTTGAAAATGACTCAAATATAAATATGTAGATGGCCCCTTATGGAAATGCGGTTCACATATTTTTAAAGGGGACATACTCACAAATTGAATGGCATAATTTCCTTAAATTGTCTTTTTATAGATTACGAGAAATAAGAAGTGTTCGGATACTTTTTTGACGGACTGTACAAACAACAGTAATGTGTCATCGAAGGTCCTGCAATAATGGAGGAAAGGTCTCAAACGCCTGCTATTTGAGTTATAGTCATAGGAAAAAGTTTATTGGGATCATGTTTAGCCGAAATATAACATTTTCTCCTTTTCTTAATATTTTGTGACGTCACAATTTCATAAATTATGGGCAAACAAATGTGCGTTTTAAGTGTTTTGTTCTTGGCATTAATGTTCATAAGATGTATCTTTGTACTAAATTGATGATGCTCTACAGTCTTGTAATTGAATTTTTTCCCAATCTTGTACCGTTTTCTAGATAGGAACACAAATTCCGGAGTTTGCCTCCAGGTGACGTTATAAGTGGTCTCATTGTGTAGTGCATAATCACTTTATTGTACCTACAGAATCGCTGCAATCGTTCTGAAATTAAGGGGGTGTAAGTAACTTTAATGGACACCCTGCATATTTGTAATCAGGGAAAGACTTCGTGCTCAACCAGTATGATAGAAATCTATAAGTTGGAGAAGAAAAATTATGTGTAAATTAGCACATGCCTTTAACAGTTTATTGATTTTCTCCAGAAGCACCTCAGATATAGGGAGAGAAGTAGTTTCTCGCTTCCCTGGAGTTTAAATAGGAAAAAAAATATGGCTAAGGTTTTATTGCTTTAATCATTTCTGTTAGGGTCCAATATGACTATCGCAAGTCCCCCCCTCCCCCGACGAGATGGGTAACGTCTTCTAGATGAAAAAACTAAAGTGAAATGGGCTGTAATTTTAGTTTTTCCAAAACTACTCGAAAACGACACATTCAATGTCAATAAAAGTTGTAGAGCATACAATTCTGCGAAAAATGAATGTGTTACATAAATGGTTCAGTGATTCCATAAAATAACAGAATGCCTTTCTTGCTATTTATCTTAATATAAACAAAAGTCATTGTAGCTATGTATGTTGCTATGTGGGTATGTGGCTATGTTCCACATCTCCTCCTAAACCAATGGACAGTTTTGAACCAAATTTTGTACACTTATTATTTAAGACAAGGGGAAGACACTTATGAACTTTCCAAAGTCCAAAAGTTAATTAAACAGGCAGTTAATTAGAAATTAACCGAAACCGTTTTTCCCCGTAACTTCGGAGCAAATTGTCGGACAAAAAATATTTTTATACCATCTTAAAGTTCAAAATTTTACCTTTTTAATGATACCAATTTATTTCTGTGACATTTTTCTTTCAATTTTTATTAATTTTTTAAAGTTTAATAATTTTTAATTAGGAGGAGACGATTTGGAAATAACGCAAATTTATAGCCACTTCGTTGCTAGGCAACGGTTAGAATTTGAACTAATTTATCTTTATTTCTGAAAATTTTGCTTAATTTTATAAATATCTACAATATAAAGCAGAAAATACATGTATCTTTCCGTCTGTCCGTCATAAGAATTCCTCCTAAACGGTGAACCGTAGCGACATGAAATTTACACACGGCATTCTAGAGCATATTTTTAGGTCAACAGTACTATTTTAAACTTTCAGAGTTATTTAGTTCTTAATATTTTTAATTAAATAACGAAAATTAGCTGTTTTTAAGCTTAGACTTTATTTTGCCAATAATTTCTGAAATATTTATTAGACAGCAGTTATTTTTATGCCATTTTAAAGAGCAGAAAATGAACTTTTTAATTCCATTGCAATGAAGTCTTTTCTCTGATTGTTATTAAGGAAAAAAATATTTGTAACGCAATTTCTAACAATACTTTCTATTCTTATAGAAATAAATTCAAGTCAAATTCTGTTTCTATTGCGGGCTTTTGCCAGTGTTAAAGTTAATATAAGAAAATATTGCTTTCTTTGACCATAAACAACAAAGGAGACTTTTCACTTCCGGTTTTCTGTTGTCGTAGCATTTACAGCTTTTTATACGGTTACTCAGTGATCCAATGACGTTAGTGAATTATTCTCTCGATCTTTTGTTTAATTTTCGCAAATTTTTAACTGATCCTAATGAGTGTGTGCTAAGCCTTGAAGGCTACTTAGTCCGGTTCCTATCGTAAAAAGAGGAAAATGGGAGGGGAAAAAAGATGTTATAATTGTCTATCTGTCGCGAGAACTCCTCCTAAACGGTGAATAGTCTTGAAATTTGCACATGCCATTCTGGGACCCGTTCTTATTATCCGTTCTTAATATTTTGGGTCCGATGAATTCTACTTTTTCAAACAAAATTATTTCCTAAGATATTTAATTAAATAACGAAAATTAAGTCAATTTTCGGCGTTTTATCTCAGTTTTTCGCCAATAATTTCAGAAAAATATATTGCACGTTGATTATTTACATACCATCTTAAAGAGCAGAAAATCATTTTTTAATGATTTCAAATTAAATTTTATGCGCTCTTTTTCTTAATTTAATGAACATTTCAAATTTATTTCATACACAATTTGTAACAATGCTTTCTGTTATTGTAATTAAATTCAAACCATTGATCGTTTTATCAAATCCTTCATTCCGGTAGTTTTGCCATTGTGAAAGTTATAATGAAAATATTGTTTTCTTTGAATATTAACAGAAACGCAGAAATTTTATTTGGGTTTTATTTCGTAGCATATACCTCTTTCAATATGTTTGCTCCACAATACAATGATGTTAATTATTCTCTTTCCGCGATCCTCCATTTAATTTTACAAATTTTCAATGATCATAATGAGTGTTTAAAATCCTTCAAGATTATTGAACCCATTTCCTACCAGGGGGAGAGGGCCTAAGGAGAAAAAGAAAGAACACTATGCGGTTTTTCCGGTCAGTGACAAAAACACTAAAGAGAAGAGAATTGCAGTCCGGATAATGGCAAAAATTAAAAAATATGAAAGAGTTTCTGCTGTTGCCGTAGCAATGATGGGGAGTGGGAAATGGAGTACGAAGGACTACGAGATTCTTGCCAAGTGGTTCAAACTAAGGAGAGAGAAAAAATAAGGGTGTTTTACTGCTGGTCCATATGTTCAGTTGATTAACGAAAATCAACGAAAGACGATTCCGCGAAAAACACTTTTAGTAAATTGAAAGTGTTATAAGTGCTTGGACTTGAAAATATTTTTATCCCGAGCAACGACGGGCATATCAGCTAGTTACTAATAAATAAGGTTTTATAAAACTATATACAGTATTTACAATAAATTACAAAACTGAACGGCGCCTTCCATTCTTCCCGTTCTGTTGCTTGCCACATACTAATGGTTTTTACATGCGGACATTATTACAGGTAAAAGTGATGAATCGAGTCATCACATTGACCAGTAATTATTACATAGGGATGCAATCGTTATCACAGGATGCTCAACAGCGTTATTCGGGTTTGGAGAAATCCGTAATACTCTCCACCTGAACTTACAGAAGTTCACTTACCTTAGATACCAATCAAAAATTTACATAATGGAGAAATATAAAGAATATCATATCATACAAATCAAATATAACATCTCCTAGCAATTGATGAAAAAATTCAAGGATTTAGATTTCAAATGTATTATTACAAAGATTTAAAATATCAATTCCACAGAAGGAAATTATCATTTATCTCTTCAATTAAACTTACATAATTAGGGATTAATTTTCAAGATTGCTAAAAAGTTGTATTGAGCGTTTTATGTCTTCCAGAACACGGTTCTAAAATCCTTCCCAAAATATCAATATCGCATACAGCGGTATAAGTACTAGCTCCTATCAAAGTTTCAATAATTTTCCAGTTTTCAAAAAAAAAAAAAAATCGAAATTTTTCCGAAAGACGACACATACATAGTATGCGTCATATGGTATATATGTTTCAGTCAATTTGATTAACTAGTTAGTATAAATTATTACAGGTAAAAGTGATGAATCGAGTCATCATAATGACCAGTAATTACTCATACAAACCGATGAACCACATTAACCGTAACGTATGTATGTCTACTAAGTAATGCACATAATAGCCATAGTGGTGTGGTTGTATTGGCCACATACCCGATGATGCGATGTACCACCTCCTTTGGGAGATTTTGGTGCAATGGCCGATGATGACCATTTTATAAACGAACCGCTGTAACAGTGTTATATTCTTGGCAATTCGATCATGCGGCAACTCTGATGCTTAGGTATGTCGGGATGTCCAGTTATGGCTCTACAGTTTATTTAGCAGTATGCATTACTGATTTGAGCAACGCTTCAATTAACTGAATGTTTGAAGCTGTAACGCATAAAATTCCACTGATGACTTGTAATAGACTGGTAAAGGTCAATTTGATAGGATGCTTCCTTTTAACTAGACAGCTATGAGACAAGTTTGTCTCGTTGCTAAGTTAAGTATGTATTAGAATAAGAATGTCAGTGAAAACCTTTGATTGCCACCTCTCTTTGTTAATCCATAATTTACTGATGGGTGACTTCGCATAAATATGCATTTTCTGGTTGTATTGGCACAAAAATGACAGATTTGAAAGCTGAAGGTAATTTAATTGTGATAAATTTAACAGACTACTTTAGTTATAATGGCCAAATATTGCGATGATTCATAATCGCCGTTTTCATCATTAGATCTCAAATAGTCACTGGCAAAAACTCATTAATAAAATCCACTGAAATTAAGGGGAAGAGAAAGTAATATCCGAGAAGTTCTATTTCAATTACATTCAAATTAAAGAGAAAAAGATTTATTTGAACAGTTCAGAATGCAGTTAGTGGGTAACTATCCTTTAAAAAACTGAAATCGGATTTTTTAAAAAATATATCAGTTTCTGAAATATTGCGTTACAATATAGTTTCAAGAGCTGAAAATAGAACAGAAATTTTTGATTGTTCATAGGCAATTTTGAATTCAAAAACTCTCCGAATATTTTAATTAATTACTTCAAAAAATGATTTGTTTACGCGCGAAATGTGTTATCTCCATTAAAGTCTTCCAAACTTAAAGGATTAAAAAATAGAGTTCCGCAACCCAATAAATAGGTCTTTATAAAGACCTATTTATTGGGTTGCTGCAGAAAATAAATATCTGAAATATGAATCACTACTGAAGTATTTCTGCAAATAACTGTTTTCGTGAAAAATATTTTCTGATTTCATTTTAAACCTGCTTTCTAATGAGTGGTTTATTGCTAGAGAAAGATTCAGCTTCAACGCTAGGTATTCAAAAAGCTTATCTTCATCATTTTCTTTCATTATTTTGAGATGTGGACTTATATCTCAACCAGGTCATGCACGCGATAATCCACTTTATTTACTTCCACATGAACAGCTGTCGATTGCTTTCAGTGCCGCATGATCAATCTGTGGGAGAAGTTATTTTTAACGGTTCGGATATCACATCAGAAAGATATTTTACTAATAAATTATTAATAAGGAAATATCTTATTTATTAAAAAGATAGATTTAACGGAAGATGGGTAATAAAACGAAAACAAGGAATTAAGTAAAGAGAGTTAATTAAGAATCAATCTTCAAGTTCTAATAATAGACTTCACATGTATATTTATTATAAACATCCACTATTTCAATATCTTTTTGTAAATGCTAAGTGAAAGCTGTTTATGCCATTGAATGAATTTTATACATAATGCATTATCCTCAAAGTCCATTTTGGAGCATTTACAGTTTTTCGTCTTTTATATGTCGTACTGATAAATCAAAGAAGCAGCATAAGAAGAATTACGCACATACGAAAAAAAAAATTGGCTTTAAATGACAGTCTTCGAAAATTTTCTGAAGATTCTGATTACTAAGCGAATATTGACAAGCAATAATGGCAAAGATGTTTTAAGCCGCAGTTGTTCAGAAATTCTAAATATTTTTTGAGTACACATAGTGTCGTAAAGACTAGTTGTAAAAAATAAAACATTTGTAATATCAAAATTCCATTTTCTCTCCTCGTTTTAAAATTGGTGGCTAAAATTTAAAATAATCGAAGGAAATTCGAAAAATTTAGGTTAGCACGTTTACTCACTTTTTGCATGATTTCAGCCACAAAATAACTGCTGGTTGTAATATCAATAAAAGTGCATTATATTATACACAGTCCAGTCACATTAATGTGACCACCACCTACTTTCGACGTCAACGTGAAATAACTAATCACAGAAGGCAGGTGGTGCAGTGGAGTGATTGACGTAATGCAGAAACGTAGCGGATTATCCGACGTCCAAGCATGATTATTGGCTTTCCGGCCAAAGCATTTCGGGAAACGGCTAATTTTGTGAACTGTTCGCGTGCCGTGGTAAAAGATATACCGTGCATGGCAATATGGCACTATCCAAAATCAGCGGCGTGGCACATGTGGTGCACCACGGGCTATAGATGACAGAGGTGAACGAAGGCTACGGAGATGCGTTCGGGCGAATAGACGTGCAACTGTTGAGCAACTGACCGCCCAGATGAGGATACACTCTTGGTAGCCCCTTGGTTCACAAAATTAGCCGTTTCCGAAATGTTTCCACCCTTGGCCTGAAAGCCAATAATCATGTCCTTTTGGACGTCGGATAAATCGTTACGTTTCTGCATTACGCCAACGATTGAAATGCTTTCCGATGCCCTAGGACATCCTTTATATACACTCCACTGCACTGTGCTGCCACCTGCCTTCTGTGATTGGTTATTTCACGTTGACGTCGAAAGTAGGTGGTGGTCACATTAATGTGACTGGACTGTGTATATAAGTCAAATAAGAATATACAATGTAAAAGAATTAACAAGATGCACAGAGGTACCAAAATAAACTACTGAACATCCCACCTCATTTACTCAGAATGGTGAGAGCTGTAGTTGTGTCTAGGCATAGTAAAAGTGATACGTTATGCAAAGACACCAACTAGACACTAAAAAATTCCTGCCATCAACTTTCATTGATAGCGTAACACCTGCCATGTTGTTCAGTGTACAACAGGATTCGCAGTTCAAAAAATTTGCAATCCAATCGTTTTAGATGTCCATTGGAACACAAGAAAGACAAATGAGCATAATGACCGGTAAGCTCTCCATTCTTCCGCGTTTCGTGACGTCAGTCTGTGCTTTTATGTGTCCTGTTCTTATAATTAATGTGTGCAAGCTGTCTTTTCTTTCCAAATCAATTCTGCTTTACAATTTTGCCTTTAGGTGGAGTTTTAAATGGTCTCATCACGCAGCGCATCGCCCTTTTATTATAACTAGATACCACTTTTATGACTATAGCTGTCCCGTTCTGAAGTTCAGCGAGAGTTCAGGAGTTTCGTGGGAATTTTGCATAATTAAAATTGAAAACAGTAATAAATTCTAGGGACAAAGAGTGCATTAATGCATTTCCGAATCCACAAAACATATAAAGAGGTAAACAGAGATAAAGAACAGGAATCGTTGCTATTGATATATTTAAAATTATCGTATTGCTTAAGCTAAAACTACACTTAACGAGACACGTATTTATTCAGCTTTCTCCCCACCTCTCTAACGTTTCTAGTTTTGAAATTCTGTAAATGGTTTACAGCGTGAAGTAACAAAGTTTGAAGTTTTAAAATGATTATTAATTATTTATGTTCTTTTTATTCAGTAAAACGTTTATAGAAAAGAATTTTAAGAATGAGGTTTTGGTTCAGGTATCAGTCTCGTCATTTGACCATGGTTCAAAATTACAAAGTCCGTCCTACAATGACGTTATAGTCCCCGTATGAAGTTAAAACCAGATACTAATTTAACCAAGTTATACCACTCAATAAAGTGTTAAAGCGATGATAAATATGAACATATTGTATAGCAATGGATTCGGAAACCGTGCGCCGGGAGGAGTTATTTTCATCAAAATAGGGGAAAGTGAAGAATGGAAGGGTAATGTTTACATTTTACTGAGCGTGATCTAACAAAGAACTCCGGAAATACGCTCATATGACTCATTGCCTGACACCCCTTTCCGGTGTAAAATCGTCCAAAAGAGGTAGTCTCGGACAGAGCTAGCCAGAACAAAAGCGGGGCCCGGTGCAAAGATGACTTGCGGGGCCTTGAGAAAATTTCGCCCAACAAAATAATTTATTGCTTTTTCCTATTTATTACATTTCGCAATTTGGTTAAGTAAAGACTAAAAAAATACATGAAAATAATAAATAATTAAATTATTTTTATAAAGTTAATATTTTAATCACACAAAAAATCGTTAATAAATCAAAGAACAAAAATAATTGCTTCATATATAAAATTTGGTTTTCAACTTAAGATAAGTTTACAATATATGATTTTTGTTTCATTTTGTTATAAGTTTTATAGCAAATACGTTGATAATATCATTATGATTTAGATTTTTGGTTAATGCGGGCTCGATAGATAAAATGACTAAACAAATCAATTGTTCGCCTCTAATGCTAGATCTCAAGTAATTTTTTTATTATTTTTAATCTTGAGGAAGATTTTCTGCAGATGCGAGCGTTATTGATAAGGTCAATAAAATTTTAAAACAGAAGTAAAATTTGGGTGCAATTTAAATAAATTATTTTTAAATAAATATTGTAAATATTTGTAATATTGTGACCTGGAAGGTAAAACTTGACTCCAAATTTTGATTTCGTTAAATAAATGAAAACAATTAATTTTTGTTTTGCGCAATATGACAGCGGCGTGGGGCCTTGTGCGCTTGCGCTTTTCGAAACCCCCTCGCGCTGGCCCTGAATTCAAGTATTCCTTTCTAAATAAAAGATGAAATTCCTGCTTTTGTAAACTCATGTTGTAGAAATGTGTCCTGTCTTCCTGATTTTATGAGCATTTATTAAAAATTGATCAGTTTCAGTGCTAAAATTAAAATTATAAAATTCGAAAATAGTTTCAATTAGAGTTTCAAAACATGAAAGCTGAAGAAACTTAAAATAACTTTTAACTTTGCAGTCAATTGAAAGAGAAAATACCCCTTTCAGTTTTTCTGTCGATTTACGATGTCAGCACATGCATTCAGTATTGAAATAAAATTTCATACCGTATGAATGGGATTTTCTTATATTTTGGATTATCAAGTGAATTCTTAAAAGTTGAAATCATTATTTCTTCATATTAACAAACAATTATTTCTTCATAAACAAAATAAAATAAAAAAAAGATAATCGACTGATCACAAACTTATTTACAATTATACACAACCTACTGATAATTTCCGTTTTAGGATATTTAAATTGAATCGCTCTTCAAAATACTTGTTATATTTTAAAACTTATCCAAATAACTTTGATATGTAGTTTCTAAAAACAATAAAAGGTTCCAAATAAATAAAATTTTATAATGAACAATTCTCAATGTAAAATAGATGAAAACACAAATTTTCGTTTGTTAATAAAATAATGTTTTATCTGAAATATATACAAAAATAACAAAAATATTGAAATACAAAAACAAAGGGGAACTACATTGTTTTATAAATTGATAACCTGTTTTATTATTAAAATTTTCTATTTGGAAATGTAAAAGGAAAGTTTGTTTAATAAATAACTATAAAAAAGAGACAAAAAATAGCATACCTGAAATTTGTCTGCAAGAGCAAATGCAGAATATTTTATGTTGCTGTACTGCTGATACTCCGAATGCAAACGAACTGTTCAATGGAAAACTAAGCTTCTGAGAAAACTCATTGGGTTACACGTCGTGTTTCACACGATCCAATATTCAGATTCACTACTTTTAATTCAACTCTGAGGAATCAGAGACCTTTAGACTACTTATAGAGACCTTAGTAACAGATTACCTTTCAACAAGTATATTCGATGAATTCATAGATTTTGGAAAACCACACTTTTGACAAGAAAAGCGAGAAACCCCTGTGAGATATATTCTTCATTATTGCTTAGCAGTCCTTCTGAATACAAGGGGAACGAATGTGTTCAATTTAGAGCTAGATAAGCAGGAAAAGCATTCCTCTAGAGGTGTTTCTTTAAACTGTTCTCGGAAAGACTATCTGCTGGCCATTAGGGGAACAGATGTGGATCCGCACACAAGCATTGCCCTCTGTATATCCTGAAAGTAATAGTCTCAAAAACAAGGAATGTATTGAATGTTATCACTTTCAATTTATCTTCAAATGACGGACAGTCACTTTGGGGTGCCCCCTCCACCCGCACCATATGATGGCTGGAGCAATCGAATCTGGTTTAGGACTGAACAATGTTATCACTTTTTACCTTTTGTTCTGCCCAAGAATCGGAAACAAGTTTAACTCCAGGTAGCGAGGGAAATTGTTGGATTCTTTTCAACTAGATCCACCAATTCCTTTTTTAACAGATCTTTGAAGGAAATTTTCAAAACTAGAAAAAAATTGCAATATATTTCTTTTTAGAAAAATTATTAATATTTGATGCCTTTTTTTACATAAAAGTTGATTGAAAGAATTTTTAAGAAAGAATAAAAAGATTTTTAAGGAATTTTGCAAAATCCGTCAGCGGCGCGGGGCCTTGTGCGGTCGCACCGTTCGCACCCCCCTCGGGCCGGCCCTGGTCTCGGAGTCCGTGGTCAGACTGTAATCAGAAATACAAAATAAAAAAATTGAAAGAAAACATGAAATGCTGTTTAATAAATCAGACTAAATTTAGAGTTGATACGCTTCTCGGAATATCACAGAAATATATTGCAAAAAAAAAAATCGATGAGTCTAGTAGTACTCTTTATTATTTTGCATTTAGTAGGAATAAATCCATGGGTTATAAATAAAAAAAATGCAACGACATCCAGAAAGTATTTCCTTTTTCATTTGATCAAAAAGTTGTCCAGAGAAAGGAATTAACTTTTCAAAGGTCATGAAAACTCATTCAAAACGAAAGAAATAGAGGTAATAATAATTAAAGAGAATATAAAAAGATTTTGGTAGAAAATAGTGCACAAAGTGGAAAGTATATGGAAGAGGAATGCGCCAGACAAGTTGATATTGCGTGGTGTGAAAAATTATGAAAATTATATAAATAAATGAAATTTTCTATAAGGTCTCATGGTTTCAAACACAGCTAATAGTTGATAATTATACTATTTTTAAAGAAACAGGATAGTTTCGTTTGTTCGTTACACTAATTTATGACCTTAGAGTATGCAAGTAAGAAATATCTATCATAATATTGAATCTATTTGTTAATATAAAGTAAATATTATAGAACTCTAAATTGATGATAGAGGCATGACGTTTTCATTTTTTGATGAAAGAATAAAATCTCAATTATTTCGGAATTAATTGTTACATTGTTTTAGCTTTATTCCCATTTCAATTGGCTTGAGAACAATATTTTACCAATTATAGATAATAGAATAAAAATAATTGTTTCTATTATAATAAGCTTGCATTATCGAGTAGTGTTTATAAACAACGCTTTAATTACATTAAGGTTCGACGTAAAGAAATTAAACCCGCACGCATTTAAATTTTAATCCGTCTCATTTACAGTCCCGTCAGAAATTCCTAGATCTCTTATGTAGTTATTATTCTCGGCACAGGAAGGCTTAACATAAAGGCTCTCTAAAAGCATCCTATAATCCTCACTTAGTTTGTGAGACTCATTTTGTTTGTGAAACATTTATGTGTTTTGTTTTTTGAAACTTTGCCTCACAGTAACAAAGTTTCAATAGCATGAATTATGATTTTATGCCTAATAACCTTTCACTAACGTACGTGTTCCAAGAATCGGCCTCATTAAAACGGTATACTTCAATACACTTTTCGTAAATAAACTGTTGACACTTGTTTATTGTCGATAAGTGCGATAGCAGGGAATAGATAAAGGAATTTGTATCAAAATTGGGAAGGCAATGCCAGAATAAATAAGTGAATTATTTGCTCAGTTTGTTTGCTTGTTCAGGCGTTTCTCCCAATCATTGAACATTTAGCTTTCATTTTGCGATTTCCTACATTTCATAACATTTTAGTTCTTTATCGCACTCGAGGATATCCCATGCTGATTATTGTTTCGTTTGCACAGAAATTTATCACATTCGAATAAATTGCTTTGCTTGTATTCTTGGAAAAATAGAAGTGTTTAGTTTAGTTTAGTTATTTTGGGTCGGACCTCGCAATTTTGAACCAAGGTCAGATGACGAGGTCGAAAACTGAGCTGGCAGCCCCCTCTCCAAACTTCCACGCCACACCAACGGGAGGACGTTTGGCCACTACGTATGATTTAGCTTGAAACAGGCCCCATATACGGCGGATCTTCAGCGGAATCGGGGTCCGGCCCCAAAGTCGAGACCTTGCCACTAGGCTACAGAGGGCTAAAAATATAAGTGATAAACTGATTTGGTAAGCATCAAGAGGTAACAGGCAGAAGAAAACAGACAAAATTTATATCAGAGCTATTTACTTTTTAAATATTTTTCATTAATTTGTTTACAAAAATAAGGTTTTTTTGTTTCTTCCTCTACACCTGCTCTACATTTTATTTTCTCTCTATGAAATTGTTCACAAGCAGACGACACACGGAATTGGGTGCCTATCAATGATTTAGATAAGGCGGATTCACTAATTTTGAGATGGATGTAAGCTAGGCTAATTACGTATCAAAAGTATCAACAATTGAGGTGAAATTCCATTCCTCGGAAATATACCTAAATATGTCTAACAACAAAAGTTTAAAGTAACTACCACTACGGAAAGAAAGGATTAATAGACTAATAAATTAAATATAAAAAATAACATAGCAAAATAAGAGCAAATGCGACTTAAAATCCCCTTCGGCAAGCCAGAAGGCGAAGGTAGATTCCTTTTGTACGGAGATAGAAGGAAAAGAATACTTCGTTCTGTTATTTCATAAAGGAGCTATGAAGATGAAACAGGGTGGAAGAGAATGTAACTGATGAGAGCTTTCTAGTGAGTTGTCATATGCTTAGGGTTAAACTCAGTCTAAGTTCAGAGGGGTGGGTGGGTGAAAACCACATTTCAGCTCGTAACTTCTAAGCAATAGTAGCTATCAAAAACTTTCAGTACAAAACATGTTAATCATATCAACATGTTGTTCGATAGGATTAGGCGATGATTCGCTTAATTTGAATTTTCCTTCTATCTTCAACCCTAAGGAAATTATGAGGAAATGAAAGTTTCAAGAACCACACAATTTCCACCCCCTTTAAGCTAGATAGCTCATCTACGAACTCCTTATACCGGTTATTACCTTATCCTCATCACCGGTTAAAAGCTAATCAAAATTACTCGAGTTATCGTGTTGAAAACACACACACACACACACACACACACACACACACACACACACACACACACACACACACACACACAATAATTTTTAATGATATTCTTTGCCGACGATTTTAGGCTATTTTCCTGTTTTAATTTTCTTTAGCTTATTTTCCTGTTTTACTATGTTGAATAAATTTGCATTTCTGCCGTAAACATCTCCATATAAATTTTTGAGTAGCCCCTTTGAATTTAAAAATTAATATATCTTTTCAAGTTTTGCAAATAGAATCGTGAAATTTATTTTATACATAGATGAATGTAAGTGGAGCATCTTATTCTTTCACATATTTGATCTATGGGGAACGCATAAAAATTTAATTTTCTTAGCTTTTTATTTTCAACCTCCACAGAAGCCAGAGCGTTTTCACACAAATTCCTATCTTATTTGATGAAACTTTGTAATTGGAAGTATTTGTCTATGTGCAATATTTAAGGAAATAAAATAAGGAATAAATGCAAACATGTCGACATCGAGCTTTATAGCAATTAACTAGTTTTCTTATTTTTATATCCTCATAACTTACTCCGTCTCTAGAAATAGAAAAATAAGCACAATATTGTTAAAGATATTAATTGTGTCTTATATAAATTTAGAACTTTTGTCCTCAGCACAAACCAAAAACGCCTTATTGCTTTTTCTATTAAGAACTCTTCTCATATTTTGCTAGATGTTTTACTGAATCGGCAGATGCCGAAAGATAATCAAACAATTCTTCTTTCTGCAGTTAAAACTAATTGGTTTCTGTATATTGATTACGAAAATAGTCTCTTATATAAACCGGAGATATCATCCGAAATGTAGGAATGGAATTCAATCATAGAAAAAGGAAATTGCTTTTTGTTCTTTGATTTCAATCATCAACAATGTTTAAAGAACGAACATCTGTAATTCATACGGCGTTCAGTTAATTGAATGGAAAATAAACTCGTTCTGGTAACATAAAAGCACTTTCTACAATTTTTTTGTTGCAGTATTTAAATAAATATTTCAATGGAAGGAGGTTATTTTTAATTCCTTTCATTTTCTTTTGGCATATTTTTGTAATAAAGATAACTTGGCTTAAAGAATCATTTAAGATTTTTGTGTCAGAGCAAGAAGGAAATCAAAAATAAATTATTTCTTTAATGAAAACTGTTATATTAACGATTTTATCTCTTCTCACTTCTGTTGCTGTTAATTTTCTTTCGAGAATATTCATTCTTGACGATATTCTTTAAAAAATGTTTCAATTCAAAAACTTTTCAATTAGAATAATTTATACAGAATTTGCGAATTCTTATAATGAAATTTGAATCAAAAATATTTGATAAAGCAATGGAAAAGTATGCGATAAAACCCGTCACTAATATTATATCCAAATTATATCCATTTTAGAATATTATATTTTTACATAAATTTTAGAAACATTCGAAATGAATGAAAAAATTATATGGATAAATGTCATTATTAGTCAGCATTCAATAGTTATTGTAAGTCGAATTATGAATAATTCATTAGTTAGTGTTAGTATATATTAGTTAGTTAATTAAATTTATTTATGTTATATTCTAACTTCTATTCTCTGCAATTTTATTGTGAATTTTCCGTGTGAGACTTACGTTTTGAAGTGTAGGCGAGGTTGGTAAGGATTAAATAAATAAATGAATTACAGTCATTGTTTCCATGGCAAATAACATTTGTCTTGCTATTTATTTTTACTTCTTTTTATATCCAAAAATTAGCATACACTCTGTAATTATTTAATTAGCACCAATCTCTACATATTAAAACCGAAATTTAACGTTTCTATGGGATGTTTTTCTTGAAAAATGAATCCGAGCATCATAATTGAGAAACAAAATTATCACCTTTAACCTTTAATTGACTTTTTTGAATACAGGAAATAAAAATTGAAATAGTGACTGGACAAATCAAATAATGCATTATTTTTATTACAATATTTAAATATTCGAAATATTCTTAGTTTTTTTTTCTTTTCTTTTTGAAGAAACAAAGAGAAGAAAAAAAAACCTAGTTAAAATTTTTTTTTTGTCTCACTGTCTGGGTTACCGGTGTGAGTTTGTATCCAGGATAAACCGATGAAACCATTTGCTGTAGAAAGATTTTTTTAAATCTTTATGACGGAGTCTGATTTATTATGAGGACTCCTTAAAATCTTATTGACGAAAGGCCGTGGTAAATGTTTATTTTGTGTCCTGTAGAGCACACAAAAGGTTATAAAATAAATTGAGAAGAGCTCGGCCTGGGAAACTGTGATAAAAAAATTCTAATTTGAAACAAAACGGAGGAAATAAAATATTATTTGTAAAGTTGAACTCGGCAAATCCAGCGTTGTCACCAACCCTGTACTACCCGTGTTCATTCAAAGTCAGCATCATTTAACTTTTCAGGAAATTCAATAATTTTAATATTAGAGGCAAGACTTCTCAGCGGGCAGTTAAATTCAAAATTGTTCAAGTCAGCACTGGAAGAAAAAATGTTTCCAAATTCACCAGACCATTTAAATCACATTTGAAATTTTTTGTAAGCGATCAACGCAGATAAATGCAGACGGGGTGGGATTCCTACTTTTACGTAAGCATGATGCCCCGCCTACCAACTGTAGTGCCCTCAAGTGGCCCAATGTAAAAACCATTCAGTATCAATGTACTTGTTCAGCAACGGATTCCGAGACTACCACTTTTGGACGATTTTACACCGGAAAGGGATGTCAGGCAATGAGTCATATGAGCGCATTTCCGGAGTTCTTTGTTAGATCACACTCAGTAAAATTTAAGCATCGCCCTTTCCTTCTTCACTTTCTCCCTATTTTGATGAAAATAACTCAGCCCGGAGCATGCACAAACGCATGGAGGGTTTCCGAATCTGTTGCTATGCAATAATACTGAGAATGTAAACAGCTTCGACCATGTGCGGACAACATAACAACTCCCCTTCAGCGGAGAAATAAATAATATATAAATAAATAATATATAAGAGGCCCGTCGTATCTTTATACAATCTTCTCCACCAACCAGAACATTTAGTGTGTTGGAAGGTAAAATGTTATATGCTTTAGTTAATTTTATAAGAAATATTCTTCGAACCACCCTAGATGTTTGCACCTCTGTATAGTTTATTATACTTTAATAGATTCAGCAGATAGTTCATGACCAAAGACCATTTCCATTCTCCATTCTCCGTTTTCTAAAGAAAGATTATAAGATTTTTCCTTGCCATGCTCTTAATTTTGATGAATATACGACGTTAAGACCAGTATAATATTCCTGTAACTCTGCAAAACATTACGAATACTTTTTCGCATATCGAGAACTGAAGATAACTGGTCGTGAACAGAATTATTATCTGGGATTATTAAACAGATGAAATTCCATGAGTCACTAAAAAACCCCCGAAATGATGTAACAAAGAAAAAACTTTATGATATTATGCAAAAACCCTTCTATATATAAAACTTCATTCACCGAAGTTTGCCCTTAGTTTTATTCTTTCAGAATATAGAAAGTAATCACAAATAATTTTTAAGTAAGAGGTTTTAAAATATCAGCAACTATTAGAGTTGTAAATGAGGATGTGCATGCTTTTATAGAAAGATGGCTTTCATTTTTTTTTTCGAATCTTATAATTACATCAAAAATCAGACATGACGCAGACATCAAATTCAAAAATAGAAACAGCGCATTTTTAGGCTTTTATAATTCTAGATTTGTCGCCAATTGAAAGATTAGATATCGTTTTAAAAAAACTACTTTTTTAGCATCCTGAGACTGTTTCGTATTATATCACACGAACAGATTGAAAAGAGGTTCAGATGCAATATGTTGTTTAAAAGTACTGAAGTTTCTGCTGTTTTCGCTATCATAGTATTTTCTGAGAATAATTTTTACCAACGATAGAAGAGAATACCTTGGTATAATTTTAGTATTTGGTTGATCCAACCTAATTTCGTAAAATGCAATAACGGAACAAACGGAGTTCTTCTGCATATGATTGCTAATAGTTATATTGGTACGCGATTATCTTCCTAAATACAGATTATAAACATACCAACAGTTTGATTATACCACCTAATAATATTAATAGACCGAACAAAATATGTAACATTTTATTCATTTTAATGATATTGTCATTTTTTACAAGCATTTGCTTTTTTAAAGCATATGTCATTTTTTACAAGCATTTGCTTTTTTAAAGCATATGTCATTTTTTTCAAGCATATGTACGTATATAATTGCAAACTAAGAAAAAATCAAAGTTTTCAACATTTTCGTTAAGATTATAAATAAACATAAAAATATTTGCTTCCTTAAAATTATTTTTTAAATTGATAAATAACTGCTAATTCATTGATCTAACTCGAAATTCGGGCCGATTATGATCTGAATGTAACGACTCTAACTGCAACGAATTTTTTTTATAGAAATCGTTCAGTTTTCGTTTGAATTTACCAAAAAATTTGTGTCGCATTGTTGTAAAAAATATTTATATTAATTTATTAACTCTTTTTTGATTTTTTAAGGCATTCGTCATTTTATTATCTTCTTTTTCGTGAATTTGGTTTCTTTTTAAAATGATGTTCAATATAATCATTAGTATTAGTATTAGTTATTCTTAGAATATATCCAAGGGATTTGGCAATCACTAACTAGATTTTTGTAAGAAAAGAATTAATTAATAAGTAAGCTAACATGAAAAAATAAATTATATACGTGCTTATTAAAATCTCAGATTATTAAAAAAACTTTCAACCTTGCTTTTTACTTTGTAGCTGATCTGATTGATTCCCAGATTGGATTTTCTTAGAAACGATATAGCTACTTCAAATTTTTCGAAACTTGCTTTTAAAATAATTAGATAGAAAGAAAAACATTCGAAGAAATCGAATTCAATAAACGTTACACTACGTAATTTGTTCCAGATGTTCAATTGCATCCGAAATAATGCAGTTATTCTTAAGACGTTCCCATTTACTTATTTTTTTAGAACACGTTAAAATTACCTTTAGAATGTTCTATTTCTGAGAAAGAATTACTCCAGACATTTGGATAACTATTATATTAATTACTTGATTTATGGAATTATTTTTGTTGCTAGACTCTTTACATTGATATATTTTATCATTAAAAAGTTTATTACATCCGGATCTTTTCTATAAAAACTATTTCACAATATTTTCTAAATAACCGCTACGCACTTGTTAAATTAACACTGAAAGTATCGGCACTTCGCTGATACGTTGAAACTGCGGTTAGATGCAGCTGATGGTTATTTGACCGGACGTCGTAGGTTCAATATTAAATATCTTGATTTTGTATGGTGTGCCTATATAAAATCGACGGGTGTTTTTATGTAGCGACGTTATTCCACGAGGTAGAAATTCGAGATTTCTTTGGTAGATGGCTGTCTGTGTAAGTCGGGATAAATCTGTTGCCAAACTGTTAGCAATAGTGTGTCCTGGAGCCAGGGACGGCTTTTAGCCGATTGAACTGATTGCTCCCAATTGGGTCCCGCGCCAGAACGCTTTCTACTCTACTCCCCGCTCAGTTCTGTGGCTTAACTAAGGTGAATTCAGCAGGGTAAATACCGTGGGCACAATTACCAGAGGGTACAGAATTGCAAAATCGAGTTAAAAAATTTAAAGTTATATTTATTTTATTTATTTATTTATTACTAACTCTTACACAAAGTATACAATGAGAAATCACTGTAATCGTCAAGAAATTCCACCTTTAGATACCTTTTGACAAATCTACACGTTTTAGATCTCTCCGAGTCTCAAAAAACCATTTTTGGAATTACTTCTGTCTCTGAACACCCTAACAGATAAACGCTACTAGCTGGAAGTATGGAATTTGATATATTGTCATAAGTCTAGAATTGTATCAAGTTTTGGACAAAATCTGTCTACGAAAAGCCTGTACATCCGTGCGCATGTGGACGCGATAACATAAAGATGGAAAGAGCTAAAAGGATTAAATATAGTATATGATTTTATCATCAGAATTGTAGAACTGAATCAAATTAGATATCAGTTCTATAAAAGGTGGTTCAAGATTCATACTCGCTACTGTTTTCATCAAGTCGAAGGGAGAACAATCCAGCCGGTATTTTCATTACTCTAAATCCTTAGATTGTAAAAAATTAGAGAAAAAAACATGTTCATTAATTTTTTTTCCATTCGGGCCCCGCACATCCCTAGGCCGGTCCTGTTTGGAGTGACACATAAGAGACAAAATAAGACATGCAGTGCCATGGATTCCTACAAATCTATTACCTACGCAGTAATCTAATTTTTGTGTGCAGAAGATGTTAGTGAAACAGTGGAACCGACACAGACCACTGAAGAAAATGTAATAGAGCTCAGTGTGTGTCAGGTTGTGCAGTTCTCCGATGGTAAACCTGATTTTTCTCTAATGACCGTGATTTATCTGTTCGTGATATTCCAACCATACTCAGATGTCCAAGGTTAAAATAATTTCACCGTTGGAAAACTGCACTACGAGATACACACTCAGTCTAACACACATTCGTCTCACACATTATTGACCTGAAACGCCGTCTTTTGATAACCATACGTTGTTGACGGGAACGTCATATAACGTCTTTCGATAACCGAACCTAATTGACTGAGTATTTTATATATTTGAATTGTGGTTATCGTTCATTTATCGTTTGTTTTCGTTATCTTTTCAATTCTTTACGAAATAGTGTATTCATGCACTTTTTACAACAATTCTAACTGTAAATATACTATTGAGAAACTATCGGTTTGTGGTAAGATGTCGTAAGTTCAAGTTGCCTATATTCCATCATATGCGGATTCTTTCTTATTCACTTTTAGGAAAAATCGCCGGCCACACTCATCAGTTTCCGCACAAAAACCCCTGTCAACAATATGTTAATGTCGGTTCCCCTAACACCCTCTGGCGGCAAATATGGGATTACTGCTGTTTAGTCGCGATTGCAGCGCCTTCCCCAAGTGGGTGGCGAAGAGATAAACCCACCAGTTCTAGCGAATAGTTGTTGACAGCTGGACTCAAAAGCCGGTGCCCCTCTATTAAGCAGGAGACAGAATATTTACCTCCTATCAAGCGAGGTATTGTCAATTGTTTATATTTGTATCTCCTACTAAGCGAGAACGTTAAAACGTGGTTTATTTCCACTGTTTAATGATTATATCATTAATTACTGTTTAGCCACAGTCTCTCTTTTGTTTTGTTATGTTTAACTATGTTAAGTTTTAAAATAAATGACTGAAAAAGAAATATAGTCAGTGGCGAATCCAGGATTTGGGTCTGGGAGGCACTGAGGTCATAAACATTTTGTATCGTCGTGACGAATATAAATCTAGTGGCTTACGCAAACCAAAACACTTTAACTTTACAGACTTGACTCACAATAAGAATCATAACGAACACTACAATACTTTCGATAATTTAATAAAAAATACAATTAAATAATTAGCCAAAAAATGTTTCCGACCGTGTCAACTCTACAAGTACAAATGGAATAACTAGAAAAGCAGGAAAATTTTCGAGTCTGTCAAGCCAGAAAGCAGTGTTGTCATGTTTCTATTATTTTTTTTAAAGAAAGGGAAATTAAGAACGAACAGTTGTAGTGATTTTAAATAAAATCAAGAATTCTGCTTTAGCTCTGGGAGGGGCTACAGCCCCATATCCCCCCCGGATTCGCCACTGAATATAGTCCATGTCCATTTTAATAAAAAAAGAACTATCGCATCCAACTGTGCATTGTCTGTGTTTGGAGTAATCCATGGCATGATTTTTCTTTTGTTGCTTCTGTTTCATTCATTAATACACCGCTACTAACAATTTTAAACAAGATTTCTTCTGACATACAGCCATATACAAGATAATTCTCAAAATTCTATCACGTTGAACAATGACGCTACATCTAAAGAAAATTGAATCATTAGAAAATTGAATTTTAATGACATGAAGCCAGTGGCAGGCAGCTATTTCTTGTCGTCAGAAAGGCTTTAGAGAGAGCAGTAGTTGATGGTATATTTATTATAAGTGAATTTTTTTTATCTGTAGCGCCTTGCGTTATCCACCTTGTAGCGTACCAGTATTTTAATTGCGATCCTTCCTTCATGAAGCGAATGCCGTATGCTGATTTATTGGTTCTTATTTCTGGTATGAAAAGACTGGCGAACTCCAGGCAAGTGCTTTCTTGCGCTCTTTCGACTTTTGCACTCATTCAATTAGAAACCTGCTCTTTTCATAGCCGATGCACGTTGCTGATTGTTTCATTTTGTTAGGACGGCTTCTAACCGTATTTTGTTTCTGATTTAAATAATTTTTTTAAAAAAGTTTTTCTTTAATATAGTTTCAAACATTATATTTTTCCTATAATAAAATACTATTCTCTTTCATTGTTTTGCTAGTTTTTGTAAATGAAAGATTTTTCATTGATTGGTAATAAAGTATG
Organism: Araneus ventricosus; assembly: GCA_013235015.1. Classification (NCBI taxonomy): domain Eukaryota; kingdom Metazoa; phylum Arthropoda; class Arachnida; order Araneae; family Araneidae; genus Araneus; species Araneus ventricosus. The sequence goes on along the minus strand of BGPR01003412.1, from coordinate 41,515 downwards.
AAACTGCCGAAATATAACCTTAATTAATTTGTCTATAGCTGATTAAAAACCTGTAGCGATTAAAAATCTAATTAAATGCAATAAACAATTAAGTATATCTGAAAATTATTTCACTGAAGTTTTTCTTTTACAAAACATAAAACTTTTGTTGGCCATAGTGTAATGTACACTATATGATCAAAAGCATCACTTTCGGATTTACACATTCTTTTCGAATTTCTCCAGAAAGGCTGGAGGAACGTCACTTGAACTTTGACCATGTGATGAATAGGTTTGAACTCACATTTTATAGTGAAGATTCGGTCACGAGGACATTTAGGGGATGGACCTGAAATTGTTGAATTAGAAAATGATTTCGGCTCACTCAGTTTCACAGAAAGTTTATAATGATTTGTAACTTTCACCATTGCTTTTGTTTGCTATGCGTAATATTTCCATGCAATTGTGTAAAAATAATATGCATATTCTGAATGATATAAAAGCTTTTTTTAAAAAAAACCCAGAATTTTCCGCATATTTTTTGTTTATAACATGCAGAATTTTGTTTACAACATGAAGAATCAAGCAAATTATACGAAACCTACACAATACTTGACAATATGTTAGAAAAGCATTGTATCAAAACTTGAAACAAATGCTTTGAATATTAGAGGAAATATGGGTATTTGCAGTAACTAATTTTTTACTGTGAATGTGTGCGAAACGTTGTGTAATGCTTCTTCAAAGCCAGGTAAACAGGTAAACTTGTATGAAAATTTCAGCTGAATAGCATTAAGATTTCGAAAGATATCGGCCTTGCAGCGAGCAGAATTTCTGTTTTTCACCCTGAGGAACCAAATTATGAGGATTTGTCCTCAAATTTATTTCTTTTAAACTTTAATCTTCGAATAGCAATCGTCGAATTGGAATTTCTATTATGAATTTTATTTATAAGTAGGCTTGGGTATTCAGCATATTCAGCCTTTATAAAATTCTATAAAATTATTCGAAAATTCAAATTTAAAAAAAACTATTTGTGGAAAACCCTTTATCATTTTGTGTCTCTAAGAGAGAAGTGGAAATCTACTCCCTGAAATATTGATATCTTTCTACATCTCAATGGTATTCAATTGAAAGTTTTATATAAGCTTGCCCTGTATATATGACTTCCAAATTATAAGAGAAAAATTATACTATTTTTCACACATGTTCAGTAAAGAACTATTTACTACAATTACTAATATTTCCTTTATTCTTAAAAGTATTTACTTCAAATTTTAATAAAATACTTCGCTAACATATTTTCACATATTTTATAAAATTCGTAAAATTTGGTTGAAAACTCTACATGTTATATGCAAAAAACATGCAGGAAAATTTACGATTTTTTTAAAGAAACCCTTTATATCCTCCAGAATATACGTGCTTTCTTTTACAAAATCTATGTAAGCAATGTGTATATTAAGCGACACCATTGATGAAATTTACAAATCATTATCGGCTTTCTGTGTGTCGCGGAAGGTAAAGACAGATACTATCTCAAAGAAGATGATGGAGCCTCCAAAGTAACAAACACGCCTTTTATTTACAACACACTAAAACCAATATTCACTCGACATACATGCTAGTTACAGATAAGCCCAATAACTAAATCCGCTGAAGGCCGAGGTGAGGTCCGTGGCGAAAGAGCTGGCGTGAGCAGGTGCGAGCGAGCAACCAAGCAAGAATGATGAGGCTGGTGGTTAATTATGGGTTGACGGAGCGCCTGGCCCCGCAGGGGCCATCTCCGATCGAGAGAAGCTTGCGAAAGGCGTGACTTTTAGTAAGTTGCCATAAGCTTTTGGATCTCTTGTCTGGAAGTGAGGAAACGAGAGGTCGCAGAGGGAAGAGAGTTCTTCGTAGTCAGGAAGCAGACTGCGGATTTCAGAGCAGTGTCCTTATATACGGTTACTTGAGTAGCCAATCAGGAGGCAGGTGGTAGCTGTGGGCGGGCTTGAAGGTGGAATTGCCATGGATGGATTACAGGAGGAGCACTTTTTAAAGTAGATTAATTAAAAAGATTTAGAAGCAATTTAAGTTTTTCTTGTTTGTCATTGCAGTTTAGAAGTTTCTTACTGATTTCTATTATTTTAGGGAATTAATTTAAGGCTTCTTTAATGATTTTGAGGGCATTGAAAAGCTCGTGTGCGTTCATAAGATCGAGTTTAAGATTATCATTGTTGGAGAGGTTTTGATTGATAGTGGGTGGATTTTTGCGGGTTTCGTTTAGGTTATGCTTAAGCTTCTGGGCATACGTTGGTTTTTCTTTAAGATTTTTAATTTTAGGGAACATCGGGCACCCTTGCCAGGAGGCAAGGTGTCCATACTCTTTGCAGTTGATACATTTGGGGTTTTCGATTTTTGTTGCGATCGTGCAATTTTTAGTTTCATGATTTTCTTCACATTTTAGGCATCTGGTTTTTAATTGGCAATTTCTTGCACTGTGAAAGAATCCGTTACATTTGAAGCATATTGTAGCGCGGTTTTTCTTGCGGTAAGTTTCAATTTTAATTTGAAGATGCTTGATTGTTTTAAGGTTGTAGATATTTAAGTGATTTTTTTGTTTTTGCGACTTCAATAAGAAATATTGGGTGGTAGGTTTTTAATCGATAATTTCTAAGTTGGTTGATCCTGATAATTTTAAAATTTAGGTCTTCGAGGATTTGTTTGAGTTCTTCTTTATTTTGATTGGCTGGGAGATCTTTAATTACAACCTTGAGTGGTCTGTCCGCGTGTGCTTCAGAAAGGAAAAATTCCTTGTTATTGTTTTTAAGATATTCAATTATGCCATTTCTGCGGTCAATTGAAGTTGCTTGGATGCTAATAAAGCCCTTGATAAGTTTATTTTGGGTATCCGGGTAGAGTTTATTTATTTCCTGTAGGGTAAGATTATAGTTTGCATCGATTTTGAGGTTAATAGCAGGGATTTGAATTTTGGTTTCATCATTATTAGAGATATTACTTTCATTGTCAATTTCCATAAGATCTTTAAATTTATTTGACGTGGAGATTTCCGGTAATTCAGTGGTTTTCTTAATTTTAGCTGCTTTTCTGGGTGGGACAATTTTAAACTCATCATTATTAGGAGAAGTGCTCCTTACCTGTTTATCCTCAACGATGTTATTAGTCAAGACTGCGTGATGTTTTTGGCAATCCATACGGGAACAAATTCCCATCTTAAGTAGGTTATCCTCTAGCTTTTCAACTTCATCTTCCAGTTCTCTCTTTTTTAACATGTCCTGTATACACTGCTGGGTATTACCCAACCCGTCATAGTGCATGGCGTCGATGGTATCATCATAACTTTTGATAATTTCTCTTTTCCTAGAGATATCGCTTTCAGTGCGTGAGATATGCCTGCACCTGATTTCCGAGAGATCAGTTGTTGTTTGTGTAGCCCCGTAGGGCGGTATTGAGTTGTGCGAGCTAGCAGACTCTGGTCTGCTTTGCGAAGCACTAATGCTTCTATCATACCAATTATCATTTTGATCTGAAGCAATGCTGCTTAGAGAGCTCCTGGAGCGACCTCCCTCTGACATGGCTGGGAGTCGAATGGCCATCGAGGCTGGTGGTGCTGGGAAGCATCCAAATATATGCAACATCGCCACTGACGTCACCCGGTACAGCAGGAGCGCCATCTACAATATCAAATACTTTCCAAACACTGTGAGACGGATGAGTCGAAATAAATTTCTTCTTCCATTAATTTCTGGTCGGTTCCCTAAACGTCCTCGTGACAGAATCTTCACTGTAAAATGTGAGTGCTAGCCTATTCATTTCGTGGTCGAAGTTCTGAATGGCTGGCGGAAAGTGCGGTTCCTCCAACCATTCTGGTGAAAATCGAAAAAATGTGTAAATCCGAGAGTGTCCGGATACTTTTGATCATATAGTGTATGTGGCCAACGGAGTTCCAGTTAGATTATGTAAGCGTTCTAATCCCACGACATTGTCTTTAATGACACTTATGATTGTGTTGAAAGTCTATAATTCTATTAAATAAAAAAAGTGAAATTTTGAAATAGAAAAATTCTTTTTAGTCATTGACTTGAATATAAATATTGAAAAATGACATCAAATTACCATGAAAATATCTTACTTCCTCCTTCCTTTTCTCCGAAGCATATAATTCAAACAAAACAATATCTGTTATTTCTCCGAATTCTGAAAACTATTTTGAATTTCAAGCATCACACATCTTGCCTAAATATATTGCAAATTATTATAAAATGTTTTTTATTCTAAATCTTATAAATGCTAGGCACTGCTCAAAACAATTGGGTCGAACTTTTTATCCTGTTTCTAACTTATATCTTAAAATCAGACATTTTACAACATTTCGGTTCTCAAAGTGCTCTGCAGAGATGATACATAACGTTTATTACCTATTTACGTTAATTTTTTATTTGTTTTAACAAGAGAACTATTGTAGAGAGTCTCTTAATAATTTTAAACTAAGAAATATTTATGAGCTTGTTTGTGCATCTACTAAACAATTGTTTACTTGCATTACAGACGATCAGCTGAAACAAACAAAATGACATTTATAAAATATGTGTCTCAGTTGATAAAATCCAAGAATGGAAAGATAACTCTTTTCTGAAGATGAAAAGAAATTACCTTCTTAATTTTTTCCTATGGCCAGTAAATGAATATTTTTAACTAGATCACACTTTTATAAAAAGGAACTATTTAGAGGCTACTTACCTTATGCATCAAAAATTTGGCAATTTTCCTCGTTTATTATTTTTTGTAATTTGAATACATTTATGATATAGTTGAGATAAATTTATATGCAATAATTTGTAAATTGCAATATTTGTATGCATTTTTTAAGAATCTCCAGGTGTAACAATGCGTTGAGTTTTCAATTTGTCAAAAAATTTAACTTTCATCTTTAGCTCCAATCATCTTCAACTCATTTTTTAATTATGATCAACTCAATGACCACGGCTGCGAGTTTGCAGAAAACTAAAAACTAAATAATTTAGCTACACCTGTGTTAGGAATGCGCGTTAAATATTTCTTCTTTTGTCTTATTTGTCTTCACATATTAATGTATCAAGCTATACTTGTCTTTACACGTTAAACATTTCTTCAAAATAACTGTTTGGAAAACTATTTAACGTGTAAAGATGTTTTTCAATGAACCAATAATATTCTAAGTTGCATTGTGTTATGGCATACTCATAATTAATTAATTGATTTGTTTCTCAATAAATATTTATTTATTTATTTAAAAGAAACGCACACTGCAGAAAGAACTCTAGTTACGAAGTGCAGAAAAAAATGAGCATCAAACACACAGAGAACAAAAGCCGCAATCAATGAATACTCAAGATATTAAAAAATCTATTGGAATATCAAAGGTTTTATGCAGTCGTCATGAAAACATTAAAAATATGGCGGGAATATAATAGTTATAATCACTAAGCCATGAAATTAATTTTACATATGTATAATTAATTTAAAAGTTGAAGACTTACAGTCACAGAGATATTAAAATGCAAACTAGGATATTAAAAGCTGTATACAGTCATCTTGATAACATAAAAACACATTAAAGATTTAAGAATTAAAATGAATAAATTTTAAAAAGTTAAAAAATATAAAGGATTAAAAGTTGAATACACGCAATCACAAAATTATTAAAAACACACTACGAATTTAAAAGTTGTAAACTTTCAATCTCAAAAACACGAAATGACAAATTAAAAATATCAAGTTCTCGATAGAACCTGTTAAAAACTCTATATTTTTGTTTATTTATTTAAAGAAGAAAACACACATTAAGAAGACAAGAATCCAATTACAGAGTGCAACGATTGAATACAGACACACACAAAAACATTAAAAAAGTGATGCAGAACTACGAAAATGAATGCAATAAAGCACGGAAAAATTAAAACACATGATAAATTTAGAAGTAACGTGTGTAAAAAGGCAAAACAAAACACTTCATAAATTTAAAAGTTAAGCATTTCAATTTAAAAACACCTATAGACATATAGAGAACGTCAAGTTCCACACCAATAGTAAGGGAAGACTTCAATTCCTTTATCGCCAAAACACATCTTCACAGGTATTGTTGTTGATTTTAATGAAATCACCGATGCAGTTGCTTTTGATGGCATCATTTCTGTCTAGTATGTTCTAGGCTTGAAAACAGAGTTAAAACAGTCAGCAAAAGTATTCGCTATAGCGTCATCATTTTCATAACGCTCGTTATTATAGTGTAAACTGTTTGGCGAATGAATTTTTTTTTTTTGAAAAATAACACCAAGATTTTTTAGGATACGAAATTAGATTATTTTCAGTTAGCCTCTGATATACGTCGTAATATTTTTTGATATTATACTTAAAAGTAGATCTTAAGGATTTAAATTCATCGATAGAACCAGGGTTTCCATTTTTTAAAACCAACTTACGGACCATGGCTTTTATTTTCATCAACCTCTTAGTTTCATTTGAGTACCAGAAGGGAAATCTTCCAGTAACAGTTTATTCAAAAGGAATAGTTTGATAAAAACAACTTTTAAACAAATATAAAAAAAACTAAAAACCGCATCGTTTATGTCGTTAAAATTAAATAAAAAAACTCCAATCGATCTCACGGAACAAATACCACAGAGATAAAAAATCTGCCCTTTTAAAATCATGTTTATAGATATTAATATTCAGTTTATTGCGATGCACAGGAACAAAACCGATGGAAATTGACAGAGCAGGATGATGCATGTCCTCTGCCACTAAAGGTCTATCGCTGTGCCAGACAGAAATATCACTAAAATCGATATCAGCTAACTCAGATCAAGAAATTTATTATTACAATTAAAAGTATTGTTAAATTTCCCAAATTATCAAGATTCTTAAAATTAGACAATTCTTTTACAGCTGGGTTCTTGTGATCACCAAAATCATCGTATATAGATATATTAAAATCACCACAGATGAAAATCTTATCAAAAAATCCAAATCTTTCAAAACAATTAAGACATTTAACATATGTGTCCTCATGAGAGGAAGGTGGAAAGTAAACAACACATAAAAGAATTTTTCCTTGTGATTTAATTTGACTGCAATCCAGACAGCCTCGAGATCCAAACCAGGAGCGTCCAAATTACGGGAAGAAAAGCATTTTTTAATAGCCACAAGACCCACCACCAAGTCTGCAAGTATTAGTTGATGAATCACGGTCCCTTCGGAAAATAAGGTATCCATCATCGAGTAGGTCTGAGGAACCAATATCCCGACAAAGCCACGTTTCAGGAATAAAAATTTTATCATGATCCTCCGAAGCCGCGGGACTGAAAAAGTCAGCAGAGTTAGTTCGGAAACCATCAGCAGATTTAGTACGTCCTGATAAAACAAAGAAAATCATTTGTTGGAGACTGTGTGCGTTGAAGAATCTGAATCGGGAAGATAGTTGATGTCAGATCCAGGATTAACTTTTTGATCTGATCATAAATTATCATAAATTAACAAGCGGTTTCTCTTTATACTGCATAAGCGCTCGATTGAAAAGGTTAACTTTTTATTCTATGAGTTTCTTCTGAAACTAAAATTAAGTTGTGCATATTTTATTATAATATGTCTGTTTTCAACTTTTTGATCTTTCTAGTGGATATTAACTTAAATTTCCATTTAACTCAGAAATACCAGCTTCCTCCAATTGAAAATTCCCAAACTCATTAAGATCGAAGTCGATTTGCGGATCTATGGCGCACAAAACGACGCGTCGAAATCTAGGTCTTGAAATTGGATCAACAGACAGAGGAAATTTCGCAAGAGAGCTTAATCCGTGATTTCTCCCGGAACTGTCTGCGGATTATATCAAACAATGACTTGAGCGTATGACAAATTCAATGTTTATAAACTCAGAACAATAGATTAGAATTTCTGCAAACGATTTATTAATAGTGATCCTGACTCTTTTTGAAAGTTTTCTGCATTCTTTGTTAGAGAACTGAGAGACGATATTACAAATATGGCACTGCAATATCGAAAATGATAGATTTGTTTAAGGAGCAAATTTGGTTTTCGGATTTTGAATTTAATTTGATTTTATGTACTTGTGTTCTTGAATACGAACTTGTTTTTCTGTGTTTTTAATAAATTTGAATTCATGTATTACGAGCAACTAATTCTTACTCCAGGAAGCTTTCGATTTCATGGGATTTGCGCGTCACGAGAGGTTAATTTTTGGACGAATGCCAGGCCTCTAACAGAAAAAATCCCTGGTTTGAATCCCTGCCTGCAGATGACCCTTGAAGAAGTCTGCAGGCCGGATTCATTTATATTTCATTTTTAAATTTTCGATACTCTCTTCATTTGTATGTTGTCATTGGACTTTTGATACAGCGGTGTTTTGACCGTTATAAATATAATGTTCTTTAATTGTTCCATGTTTCATCTAATATAAATATTATATATTTTTTCTAAATGTTTTTATGAACTTGTTGAGTATCTATATGAATTTGTATATGAAACAAATTGTAGATTCAGACCTTCTTCTGAGACTTAGGCTGTTGATCAATTCTTTCGTTTCTGTTAGTTAATTTTTTAAAAGTCATTTTGTTGCAAAATTGACTGAAATTTGTGTACCTGAAATTTAATCGTCTGTTAGATTTTTCAAATATCGCAAATGAAAGGCATTATTGACATCAAAATTTTGGTACTTTATATCTTCAATTACAGTGTATTGCAAGTCTGTATCTATGACCTATGTTCGCAGCCTATCATTTTTCTAATTTTCTCTCAGTTATGTAAACATTTCTCTCATAGTATAGAAGAAATGAAATGGAAGTTTTAAACTATCATTTCACACCGTCATTTCAATTGTACTAGCTGTAGTGTTCGTGACCATTTTTTCTCTAAAAAGCATATATATTTATATTAAAAACTAGTTTATATACCCAAGTTGATCAGAATGCAAATATTTTCATAACTTTTATTAATGAAGAATTAACAATGCAATTGCCTTGAAACCTTCCCTAAAAACTTTCTTGAGCAAAATTTAAAGTACTTATAACATGAAAAGTGTTACGAAGGTACTTATAAAATATCAAATCAGCTTATGATGACTTCGCGGTGTAGACATCATATATAAGAAAGCAAAAATAAATTATATTAACACTGACGCAATGCCGATGCGCACGTGAATAAAATGAAGAAAAACTGTAAACTCTTTGTCCTGCGGCTCCGTGATGGCAGCGCAGGTAGGCTGGCGATGTGACGAAAGTTGTTGAATTGTGAAATTCCAGAGAAAACTTTGCTACGTACAGTAGCTATTTGTAACAGTAGAGGTGTGCCATGTATACGTCCATCAACTACAACTTGACGCTATTCAATTTTTGTGCAAAGAAGGTGTGACGGCAAGTGAAATTTATAGTCGAGTTTGGGGACATGTGCTTCAAACAAAGCACTGTGGTCAAGTAATGTGCTCCAGTTTCGGAGTCGTTGTCAAACAAACTACAGAGGACCTTACTCGCCACAGACAGGAGACAGTAATCGATGGCGAAACGTGTGAACATGTTGGTGAAGGCGAATCGCCTTGTAGTTAGTTGTACAGTCGCAGGAAAAAAAGAACCACCTATCATTATTCTGCCATCGTTCATCGGAAATTAAAACAAAAGGTACCGAATTTCAAGAAATATCGTCTATTAAACGTTTCCATATGTAAACATCTCATATGGAGTCGTCTATATATTTATAGTTGCACTAATTTCATACTTTCAAATGACAACACCCATTTTTTTCAATGGATTTCAAAACTGTATCAAAAGTTATGCTCGGGTACCAAATTTTCTCATTCAGACTTTATTTGTTTCGAAATTATAAGCAAATAAACTTTTGAGTCTCTAATGTTAAAGTAAAATTTTGAATTTTTGTTGATATCTTGAGATATAATATAGTTACTGACCTAGAACTTTTTCGATGTAATAGTATGAAGTTCTATACACATTCTGCTCCTATACTTTTGATTTGAAAATAATTTTGAATACTGGAAATATTTTATTTAATTTGATGTTTAAAAATTTTTGAGTGGCACCTCCAAATTTTAACAGTAATCGATGAAAAAGGTTATTTAATAAGCCCATGCAAACTTTCAGCTTATTCGAAAAAATAGTTTTTAGTTACATTAAATTATCTATTTTCTCTGTAAAACGATGTAATTAGGGGGCGTCTATATATAGAAAAAAGCTAACGTCTTTTTTCCATTTAGTAACGTATTACATATGGATCAAAATCTTATTTTTTGGAGAAATTTCAGTTTTGCAGAATTTTGTAATGCATCTAGTGTTTATCGATTGTAAAAAATACATTGTAACTTTTAAGATGACATTTAAAGAGCTAAAAAAGTTAAAATTCTACCACCGCCATTTAATCGAAAGCAGCGAGCTTCACTATCTAAATATGGAGACAGCCCCCTTTTATATTGCGAGCACGAAATGTCAAATATCTTCAGACCTTTTAATAGTCAATTAACCAAAATTGATAACTTGGGGGTATTTTTTGATGAGGAATTTATTTATGTCATCAAAAATGGTTGCTGCCATTAGAAATTTTGAAGTTAGTGCAATTATAAATATGTAGATGACCTCTTATGAAATATTTTAGTAGAAGTTATTTCCTGAAATTTGGTACCTTTTGTTTTAATTTCCGATTAACGATGGCAGAATAATGCTGGGTGGTTCGTTTTTTCCCGCGACTGTACGTGTACTGTCAACAGCGTGCTTTCCGTTGGGAAGTAATCGATCACCCGCCTTGCAGACCGGATCTATCGCGACGCGATTATCGCATGTTTGGTCCGTTAATGAAGACCTTGAAAGGTGAGCGATGCACTTCAATCAAGCATTGCGTGATTCTGGAAAAGAGTGGTTCCATCATCAACCTTCGTTCGGACGTTTGCCTAAACAATAGATGTGATTATTTTTAGGCTCCCTCGAAGCCTCAAAACTATGTTTCACCATTGCTGTAGCGTTCGTTTCCCAGTAATATCTGTAATTTTTCAGAGTTTAGTGAATGTTTCACTTCAATAACCCTTATATTTGTGAATAAAATTTGAAGAAAATCTAATTTGTGACTTGGTTTTCTGTAGCGTACAAATTATTTAGAATTTCATTTCTACTTATATTTATTAAACGCATTTTACGAAATAAGGTTATCTTTCACACATAGTATTTTCAGTTTATTTTTGCTTATTTTATCTGACATATGTTTAAAGAAATTAAATATATATTTTAGTTGAGTCACTCCGAATTATTAAATACTCAAAAGTCATTATCTTCAAGCCTAAAAAGCGGATAAACGTATATTCATTTTTTCACTTGATAAAATAAACAAAGGCAAGAAAAAAGTTAAGTGTTAGAAATAAAATATTTATGCACACAGTATGAGTATAGCTTTTAGAATCCCAATGCATATTCATGGATTCCCCATGATTTTCAGTCAAACTTTAAATCCTCTTTAAGAAAAAGTTTTAAAAATTTCAATTACAAGAACTAGTTAACTCGTTTAAAAATGCTAATGCTTTCAAAAAGTTCTCGACTTCGGAAGGCCTTTCACATTCTTTAAAATATGCAGATTAATGACCTCCTTTTTTACATAATGGTTGTTTAATCATTCAGCGAAGAAAAATATCCCTATTTCGGCAAAAATTTAGGCATTTACAAAGATTTTCTCCAGAAAATGAAAGTTCTCATGGTTTTTAAATACGACGGAACCTTATACTGTATTACTATCATTACGAGAGTATTCATGTCTTTGTCCCATTTTTGTTTTTAACAACATATGAAGTAATTTTGGTTATTACAGAAATATATTTGTTATTGATATTAGCGTATTGGGCGTATGGTCAATACTAACGAAAATCTGCCAACTGAAGTTTTCTCTTTTCCGCGTTTGGAGACGGTCAGAGTACTTGCACCATGCTTTTATCTCAACTCACACACAAAGAAAGGGATGTGTGTAATCCATTTATAGCTAATCAGAGAAGGCTAGTATGTCACAGACCACCATTATTCATCTCTCCTAAATTACTACTCACGTTAAAAAAAGCAAGAATTATTTGCATGTTAGAGATACAGATTGTTCCAAAGTTCGTTAACTCATATGGTAATTATATTCAAATTTATACAGAATCTTAGAGTTCTAATACAGTTTATTTCATATAGCTTTTATTCTTGATAATCTATTCCACGTAGTCTTACATAGCACCTTCCAATCCATCTAGATTCCTGTTCTTCACTGATGAAATGCTTCAGTGTCCACTTTTGTAAGTCATATCTGCTGGATATTCTTGGAAGCGGAGTCGTCACTGATGTTCCAGTGTATTAACAGTGTAAAACAATTAAAATCTCAATATTACCACTATAATATGCAGTTTGAAATGGAGAGTAATGTTGTGTTAAAAAAAATATATTCCTTCTCTTCGCCATTTTTTTTGTCTCCGGACGAAAGCTTACAGTGGTCCCCCTCCCACTCTGAGTTTTTTCTGCGAATTTGCGGGAGGGTCTTTGACCCCTTTAGCGCGTTTCGTTGGAGGCTTGGAGAAAGTTCTCGAGGATTAGTGTCCCGGCTGTGGTTTGTTGACCAATGGTCTTTGAGTAGGGGTCTTAGGAAAGAAATTTTTTGAGGGTTGCTAGGCAGATTCGAGATCGGAGAGAGGAAGTCATGAGGTAAGAAGTACGTATTTTTCGACCGGGGGCCCCTCGGGGTCTCCCACTGCCAGCACGGTGAGAATGATTTCGCAAAGACGATCGGTAAATTGACAAACTGTCTGCACCTGTGTGGAAAGTGTTGAGGTTGAATATCGGATGAGGATTAATCCTAATGAATGCCGGGTTCACATTTCGAGTTGGAAATCTGGCGCTTATTGTTTTTGGAAAGGAAAAATTTATAGCTTTGACAGCGGAGGCCTGCGATCAAAAAAAAAAAAATAAATTTGGTGCATTGATTTGTGTCAGTGATGATAAGTCGCGAATTTTATCAATCCGTCAGAATTTGTCCGCGACAAACAGTGGTCCAGACCTCAAGTAAGATGAATTACCCTAAATATAGTGAAATGAAACTTTTCTTAATTGCATGTGTATGAAATCTTTTCGCTATGTTTTATGACATGGAATAAGACATTGAAATTTTGTTGAAGCAATCATGTTACTTAAATCAAGTTAGATCACTAGTGAACGATATTGCTGTTATTATATCATTTAATATCCACAGTAAAATGTCAATTTGGATTTTATTTTGTCTTATGACATGGATGTGTTGTAACGGGTTTAAAAGAAGTGATCATGTTATATGTAGTCTGGAAATAAACATGTGTGTTTGTGAATGACATTTGATTTAATTCTTTAAATTTTTTTCCAAAATGCCACAAGATATAATTTAAAATTGGCCTCTCAACAAAATCCTAGATTGAGTTTTAGGTTTAAGATGGATAATTTCAATGTACTGTTGCTTATGTTTTAATGATTTTCTTTCAATAAATGAATGTTAATCAGATCTGCACAGGTTGATTTAATGTAGGAGGACAGACTCCTTAAAACTTTAAAAATTATGCTTCTCTTTTAAATTCATCGTGTTATTATTGTTTCAAATACTCAAAATTTTATAGTAAATAGTAGCTTCTTTTGTAAATTAAAAAGATCTCATGTAGACAGAGCTTCCTTAAGGCATGGCTTGGATTGAACTCTGGGTTATAAAACAAACACAACGCGATTATTGCTTGACTTCAGAAGTCAGGCTTTCCTTCCTTATGTATAATAAAATGAAATATAAAATTAAGATAAATTACCAAAAATTTTCAATACGACAGTAACGGAACTTTGCCGAATTTGTCCTACCTGAATACTTTTCAAACGACAGGAATAGAGAAGAGAAATTTTATTAAAAAATGTAGAAGAAATTTTTTGTACTTTATTTATCTTCAAAACAATGTAATTAACTCTTCAAGAGATACAATTTAAAGTAGAAAAATCTAGCATAAAATATCGTGACATTGGTCCAATTAAGGAAACTGGTTTCCCCGATTGGACCACTGGTTTCCGAAATTGGACCACAAATTTCTTCAACTACGATTAAAGCAAAAGTATTTTTTAATTCTCAAATTCACTCCACACACAATGTATGAACTGAAGTATAACATTTTATGCACTATATCATTGATTCTTCTTTTGTTTTCTCACATGTGATACAAAACCACATAGTTTTAGTTTTTGTTCTTTTTGACCCAACATTTGATGTCTTTAATGTCCTTGTCTATGCTTTGCTTGTTCCACTTCGAGTTTCTGAGGAATATTAATTATTATTAATTGATAATAATTGAATCTCGACTATCTCTTTGAGTACCTCTCAGTTCTATCACTGAAACAGCCCAATTTAGGTAAATGTTTGTGGTCCAATCTGGCCAACTTCTGGATAACAAAAACAAAAATTCATCTAACCTTATCTTTAAACTATTTTAATAAAATTATTATGGCAATTGTATCCAAACAAATTTACTCTCTGAAGATATAATAACATATTTTGCTACTTGGTTTAAAACTACGTAAGGCCTATTAGTCTTTTGTTAAAACATTTAATTCATGATATCTAAATATAAACATTTTTCTCCAACTGCAACCATGTATCGTCTTATATAAAAATACAGTAAAACCCCTGTTAACCGAACTCGGGTTAACCAAAACCCGGATTATCCGAAATGCCTCTGACATCGTAAATCCAAAAAAAACGTACTGTACTCCACGAAAATAATCGCGAAAGTCGAGATTTTTTTAAACGATATCTCCAATTTTTCTTTTCAGCTTCCCCAAGATGGTCAGTGATTAATTTTAGAATGTTGAAAATTAAATTAATGGATATTAACAATATTAATTACGATTTTGTTTAACTGTGCCTGTCAGCCGCATTGTTTCCAAACTCACAAATGCGAATATTGCTCCTGACGGAGGGTTAAATTTAATAAAGAACATGAGTGTAGCCTGCAAAGAGAGTTTGAATTCGTTTTACACTCAAAACTTTTCAGAATTACATACCGTAATTAGATACAAACTAGTAATAAATGCCCACGGCTTAACCGAAAAAAATCGTTATCCGAAACGGCTTTCCCCCCATAGTTCGGCTTACCGGGGTTGTACTGTAATCATATAAACCACGTTTAAATCATTGAAACACAAATTGCGTATTTTACGGCCCAAATATTTCATAAAATTGAAGTTATAATACTAGTCCAATCTAGCCGTGGGTCGAGATTCCATTTCCCTCTACATTTTATATGTTCTGAGCGATTAGTATCTTCATGTACATAGATCATTATAATCCACTCGATAACTGTCTTTAGTTGTATTTTTCCTTCTCAAGCGTTATCGGTTAAGTTTTCCACATTACATTGCGTAATGCGTTCTGTTACTTTCTTTGCATTCTTTCTTTCTTCTCAAAATGTTCGTTTATTCACCTTGTCTAAAGCACTCTAACGATACATCTCTCTTAAATGTGACATGAATTCCAATTTTAAAGCACTTCATTAGTTTCTTTTATTACTTCGCTACTTTGTCTACAAAATTTCTTTTCGGAAATGACTGTTTTAAATGTTATAGCAATTTATGAAAGATTGACAGGGGACAGTCCCTCATGGCAAATTCTAGCGGGGCTGTATTCTGGAACATTTGAACATTGGAAAAATTCAGAGAAGCCAAACCGACTGAAATGTAGCATTTTTTCTAAGCATTTACAAATTTCCAAAGTGGTTTTTGAGAAGAACGTAACTAGATGTGACTATAGAAATGTTCATTGTGAAGTCCAACCAACCAGATCTATTTTTCAGTCTAATAATTTAAACAAGACAGCCACAGAGTTGAAAAAAATTGACAAGCTAATCGTATCGTTTAAAGCTTTCGCCAGACGCCATACATATTTGTTAGACAGATGGGTAGATGAATAGTATCTCATTAATATATTATTAGAATTGCGATATTTGAAAAAGCCGATTAACGGGATGCGACAAGTTCTGAAAAGATTGTAAACTCGGTGTACTTGGTTGATAGTCTGAAAAAATTGGGTACTTATAATCTCTAATTAGTCCGGTTATTACATTTAAATATTAATTCAATCAAATTCAGGTTACTTTTGATAACAACAAACACTAAGAATTTTAGGTGAGCAACTAAAAATCCATTTGATAATATCAAAAGTTTGTTTGATTAACTAACACACATGATGGATAATCAATTCCAAACACATTTTTCCACTGATTCTTTCTAAATACAAAAATAGATATAAAAAGAGAGAATAAAAATGATTATAAAATTAATAAGAAACGAGCATCCAGAATTATATAAAAAATAAATATAAATGATAAAAATTAGTAATAATAATGCAAAATATATTGTCAAGAAATTTTGTAATAAAATGCTGAACACAAACTATTGAAACTTATCTTTCAAACAAACTCAAAATAGTTACCAGCACATTAAATGCAGTGAAAAATTTTGGGGACATTTTGATAAATAGGCAAAATTTTACCTCAGAATTAAAACTATATTAAAAATAGTGAAGGCAGACTAGTGAAAAGCTAAAACACAAAGGGCAAGAATAAAAACAAGAAACATAAAAAATCAAAATTATAAGAAGACATTGATGGAACTTGGGCGTAATTTCTGGCATGATTTTCTACAAAGGAACCTCTTTTCACATAGATGGAACAGAGTTTGGACAATAACATGAACTTTTTATGACATTTAAACACAATTTGAATACAAATTTTGACATTTCTTTTTAGGATTCCAAGGATGAGAAAAATAACAGATGATTTATAACTTTATATACTGTTTTTTAAAGTCTGTTTATTCAAAGAAACTCTTTATTTTTTAAGTATTCAACAGAAATGAAACCAAAATATTTAATTCTGAAAATAAACTTTAGTTTAATGAAGTAAAAAACCCCATTCCGTACCAGTGTTTATTTTGGCCAATACTGGCCGGAACAATTATTAGAATATGCTATCAAAGCAGGAAACAAAAATATCTTCAGCGAATATTTTTTCATTCTGTAAAACGGGCCTCCCTCATTCTTTTTTAAATATAAAGTTATAAATATATTTCATGGTCCAGAGAGAAATACAACAGAATTTGCATTTCATTGAGAAAATATAATTTATTAATGTAAATAAAAATAATATCTCAGCAAATACTTTTCCATTTTGTGAAGCGAATCTCCCTCAATCTTTTTTCTTATATAAATTATATACTATTTCATGGAGAAGAGAAAATACAATAGAATTTACATTTCATTCAGAAAATATGCTAATTTTTTAATATATTAAAAGATTAATTTCACGAAATTGGAAAACTTATTTTTTTGTTTAAGTTTTTTGTATATAGAATATGTTAATCTAGATGATTTCATATCCTTATTAATTCAATGGTAGTTTTAAATTTAAAACGATTTCATTGTTTTAGTTAAAATCGAGGCGGGAATGACGTCACATTTTTAGTAGTTGGGATATTTGGTGTTTTATACAAATAACAAACAATTTAACAAAAACGAATAAAAGTTCAGCCTAATTATTCCAAAAATTCCATTCACACTCTAAATATCTATCAAAATCGATACTTTCGATTGATAGCAATGCATTCCAAGTCTACAAAACAACAATATATTTGAATTACATTTGACATTTATTAGTTTGGACAATTGATTTTTTAGAAAGGGGGTATACGAAGAATTCTAATGTAATGTATGTTCTCGGATTTCAAAACCCTCCGCGATTTTGCGCATGCGCCAGCCGGAGTTGATATCACCAAAATAGGAGTGAAGCGAAAAATGGAGGGGGAGATGTTTACATTTTACTTAGCGTGATCTAACAAAGAACTCCGGAAATGCGCTCATATTACTCATTGCCTGACACCCCCTTTCCGGAGTACAATTGTTTAAAAATGCTATTCTTGGCATTTTGAAACTATCAGTAAAACGGTACTAAAATAATAGTACGCCCTTTTCTGATTTAAAGAGAAAAATTAATATGATGAATTATGAAAATAGATGATAGAATTATCTAATAGACAATAAATACAATAGAAAAATGGATAAAATTATTAATAATACAATAAATAATGACAGCTTTTGTGGTCATCTATAATAGCATAAAATAAACAAAAAGTAACGAAAAGTAAATAAAAAAATTAAACGAATAATTCACCATAAATAAATAAAAGTGGCATTGTAAACTAAGAAAAACAATGACAACAAATCTGGCCACCTCCTTTATATTTTTTAAAATATGGACTAAAGAAATTTCCAAACCACGTATTGGCAACCCTAGATATGTTTTACATCCAAAACAACGTCAGATCTCTTGTCTAATGTATAATAATTTTTCACAAATTATAAATTGACAAAAAGTATAAATGTTGTTTTCACGCTGCTTCTAATCATAGTATTTAGAATGGAATTTTTATTAAATAAATTACATTTCTTAGTAAGCGAATTAATGTATGATTTCTTCGACTGATTAATAAAAAATGTGTTAATAGCCAGAAAAATTCATATTTCATCATTCTATCTTGATTTTAATAAAACAAATTAGAAATAAAAGCAATTAACTCTAAAATTAAAATTGCACAATTCTGACATCATCATAAAAGCTAACTGCTTTTGGTAAAACCTCAGTTCGCAATGAGTGCTCTCTGATTTGTTGAATACATTGTTTATATAAATGGCGCATATATTTTAGGTTAACAGTTTATAAATTTATACTCGTATTGTTATAAGTGAAGCAAAGTTTAACTATAAAAACAATTGGAATTTCTTAACCATTTGTTTATTTGAATTTTTCTGGAGTCGAAGTGACGAAAATTAAATATACTTATGGTATGTAAAGCAGATTTTTCATGTAATTATTCGAAATGTTTTAATATGAAAGGGGTATAAAAAGGTACTATTTTTTTCATTGTTGATAATTAATTATGATCATATGTATTTTTTTAAAAACTCATGATTTTTTACTTTCTAATTGATAATTCTTTTTTATTTTATATTAACATATATATTATAAGTGCTTATTCTCAGTAGAATAATTTATATTGGTAGTAGTATCACGATTTCAAATTAAATTCTACAACGCATGCTTAAATTGCTTTATATGTTACGTTAAATTTGAAGCATTTTTTAGGAATCATTTGCTTGTCTGTTGATGTCTTAAAATGCAATTTATAGGATTTTTAAATTTTCATCGCTAATAGTTTATAAATCATTTCATCGCTAATAGTTATTGCGTCAAAACTCTATTTGAAATTTTCGATGATATGAATTCAAACAGTTTTATTTCATCGAAAGGAAAAATTTAAAGCTCTGAAGTTCAAACTGAGCAATCAAATTTAGCATGAATTACAAAAACGAAGCCTATGATATATCATTCTGCAAAATCTCTTTTTAAAGTTAATCTTCATTCCAAGTATAATTCAAATATAATTTATAAACGTACTCAGATTATTTAGTATATTGTGTATATCATTGGGAACGATGAAAAATAAAGTCAGATTAAAAGATTTAATACCTGAAAACATTCCGTGAAGCATGGGATGTTTATAATTTATCCCTATTAGCACAAGATATTGCACCATATCTCTATAACATCGTCCGATATTTTGAATGCCGTACAATATCGTGAAGATATCGTAAGAATATTGTAGAGTTTCTTGTGCTATTAGGGATCCTCATAAAAGCTAACCTTTTGAATCGTCTCAAACTGTTTGAATATTCAATCCAAGTTTGTAAATTACATACTATTATTCAAATAATCCTTTGGAAAATCGCATCATTCTTTTCAATTTCACAGAAAATCTAATTTTTAAAATATTATAATTTTCTTTTTTTGGCTGCAATTTTCTTGAAATTCGCAGAATTACTGATTTTACTCTTTTAAATATAGAAAAGAAAAACAAGATAAAAACAAATTTGGAATCGTTTCCATACATTTTGATAGAATTCATTTTTTCTCAATTAACAAAAGCTTGAACTGTTTTTCTCAAAATTCTTTTCAAGCTTTGTAGCAATCTCTCGCTTTGAAATGATATTTCCAGTTTGTTTTCAACTACAATTTCGAATAAAATTAAAAAACCTCGATTAAAAAATGAAAAAATAATTCTGTTTCTTTTTCCTCTCTTTGATACAAATTTTAAATATTAAATTATCAGATACACGTGTTGAAAAACCAATCCTTTCATTTTTTGCAATTAAAAATATATGCACTTTTTTCCTTATCAAGATAAAAAAAAAGTTAATTTTTTTATTTGAAATTCTTAAAAAGCTTTTTTTTTGTTCTTGATAAAATGTTGCCAAAGTTCGATTCCTAACTTGTTTTAATTTCCTTCTTTGCTTTTTGAAACTATGTTATATTAACCTGAAGTTTGTTACTTTTTAGTGGGATTCCCTATTGGAAATTATACGTGGTAAATTCGATCCTTTTTTTTCATTTATTGAATCAGCAGTCTTTGAAAAATATGTTTCAGAAACTTGATATAAATTGCTAGGGAGATTGGTTCAGACTGTTTTAAATACGAAACATGGTTTCCGATTGGGCAACAGGTTAAAAACCATGTACAGAAAATGAGAGAGAATTTTCAAAAATTTTCATTATTTGTGACCTTATTATCATGTTAATGCAGTTGAAATGCAAAACTCGGTGCTGGAAGCGTCTTTTCTATGATTAAACTGATGAAAAGTGTGATGGAAGAAATCTGCGTTTTTGAATTTAACAGTGTCTGTAGGTAATCAAAGCAACTGCATATTTTTCTTAGCTAACCAAATATCAGATAAAATAATGTAAAAGCACTGTTGGTGGAGATAGATTTTTTAAAAATTATATAATTTGTCTTCAGTTGAAAGTGGTTAGCTTTGTAAGACAGGGATATACATGCGAAAATTCCAACGATGTTAAGAAACTGATTCTTGTTATACATTCTAAAAAATAACCTGGATTTAATGTTCTTTAAGGATAATAAGAAGCGCTGAGATCTGCTGAAAAAAAAGAAGAAAATTATTACTCTCTAATGTACATTTTAAGGATATCGAGATGTTCATAGTATCATTATTGAGATTTATTTGGTTTGAATATTTTATATCCAAATTAGCGTTTTTAAAATATTTTTGAATAAAACTACTTCGCTTTTGAAAAAGGGAACTATCTGGACCAAGTCTTCAACGTCTGTAACGACTTCCTGTTATCTGTATAAGGTCAATTTTAACGAAAAGCTGATAAAATGATTGTAGATTGCTTTGAGTGCAATTATTGTTTCTTAAAAGTTAATAACAGCTGTTATAAATTATCGATCAGGAAATTCAACTCTGATCCACTGAGCACTGTAACGTTAATATCTAACGATATATTCACTTGTTAAATATAATGAATCGATGTTTATATGAGTAATGAAGCAATAATTCAAAATAACAAGGAACTAAACCTTCAACTTTCATGAATGAAATAATGAGTTGTTAGTAAAGTTGTTGACAAAATGGATGATTGGCTTGCAGTTGCTTTGAAAGTTATTACAACTCCTTTTCGATACTCGAATTATGCAAGCGAAAATCAGTAAGTTTACGAAACTCAGCCATGCAATTCTTCCTTTAATTAATATATTTTAACTATGCAAGCGACTTCATAGTTTCTCTCAAAACATCATTAATTTCCTCGTAAAGGGAGAAGATACGATAATGATCGGAAATACATAATTTGCGATGCATTGTTTGTTGCATCATTAATGTTGTTTGTTGTTTCATAACGTGTAGAAAATATAGGGTATCATATGCCTAAACATAGAGTGATATTTATCGTTTTTAAGACAGTTCATTACGGTTAAATCTAAAGAAGTGCATGAAAGAATTTGTATAATCGAAAAAACATCGGATGAAAACATCGGATCGAGTAATAACTCCAATTTAATTGTTGATAATGTTCACTTTAAAGACTATTAACCTGTCCCTCTAATCTGTTGCGTTGAAGTATTATTAACAAGAAAATCAAACGAAATTAAAGCGAAATATGTATATTTTTACAACTTAAGAAAAAATGTAAAGCTAAAAATATTTGTGACTTTGTAGGATATTCGAAAAGTCTTACAGATAAATATACTATGGGAAAGTTTAGAATCATTTATTTTCTTCCATGAGATACCGTACTGAATTCATGTACAACCTTCAATGAATCCTTATTACCTTTTCTCAGCACTTTTTAAATTTAGGTTCTCAAATAGAAGTAGTCGCATTGCATCATAATACGCATAAGCAAAGATCCAGAAATAAGATTGTAGCCTCGTGTGAAGTTCATTAATATATCCTAGTCCAAGTGGCATGAAGGACACATAATAACATCAGTTTATACGATAAATACGATAAAATTTCCTTATAGTTTTATGTTTTCGTGCAGTCGTGCAATTCAATTGCCGTGTGAACGAAAATAGTTCTGCATTTGCTCTAGCGTGTTTAAGGAATGCTTGCAATGGGAAAATTCAACATTTTTTAAAAACGCTTGAAAGCAATTCGTATTTATAGAAAAATCATTCTAATTTCAAATATGCAAGTGAAATTTTGTATAATTTTTTTTTATTTAAATATAGAGAGCGAAAAATATGCCGAAGTAGCAGAAACGATCATGCAATCCGAAAAGCACTCTCATTGGCCGAGTAGTTTTTGACATCATCAGTACCATTCTTCACGTACATCTATCTGTTTCACGACTTTGACCCAATGTTTTGATAAGAAATTCTTTATTTTAATAAAATTTTTATAAAATTAAATTTTAAAATTATTTTAAACTTTTTAAGGCGCATTTTGAAGTCGGTTTTGCTTAGAGCCAGGTGGGGAAATTGGAACAAGTAGTAATTGGGAACGGTGTCTACAGAGAGCATTGGTGAGGCCCTAGTGAACCAAAAAGCATATTCTTTGATTTAGACACTCTAGAGGAATTAAAAAAACACTTTCCTACTTTTTTCAATGTTATTTGGTAACGTTTGTTACTTTTAATTGCAACCGTGTTCAGAAAAGTGAAATCAAAATTCTTAAGTTTCATTTTTCGTTCTCTACGTCGGTTATATGCAAGCTAAGTTGCTATTTTATATATTTTTAGATCTTTAGAATATCGATATCACGAACTTCAATTTTGGGTTTTTGGATTTCATCTTGAGTGAAAGATTTGAAAGAAAGTGATTTTATCTCCATCTTTGGTAAGTGTTCTTAATTACACCTGACAATATTTGCTGGAGGTAATTGAGAACAGACCTCTTATGTAACAAAAATCTATATTTTTTAAGTATTTGGAATAATTTATTATTTGATAGAAAGCAATTTTAAATCTTCAAACGGGGATGCGTTCTGTACTGTCAGTAAAATTCAATGTTTTATGCCAAATTAACAGCTGACATTTTAAAACAATTTACCTTGTGATCTAATTGTGATAATATTACTTTTTAATTTTAAAAGGGCTTTGTTAATAATGATATGAAGCCGTTTCTCCTCAAGTATGAAAGAAAACAAGAAACTGATGACGGAAAAGAAGAAAACGTGCTACTGATGGGGGAATCTGAAGATGAAGATTTTGGCTGGGTTGATTTTTCAAGAAATATGTTTGTTTTGATCGATAACGTCGCAGATGCCAGAATGAAGGCACATTATTTGTATGTCTGCGGGATTCAAGAAGTTGACAGTGGTGAATATGCTATGACAGGTTTGATCACCATCAATTTGTCTAAATCAAAACTTGTTTCGGTGGTGAATGACCAGTTTTCCATTTCCGAGAGTCAGTTAAAGGCTATATTTACAGACTGTATCTTTGAAGTAGATTGTAGGAAAGAATTATTTGGATTTCAGGTACTGTGAATGTCGAAGAAAAATTAGTAGAACAGTGAACAGAAGGTTCGATTTCAAGTGAAAAATCTACTTCCTAAATTGAATTATTTATTTTTACTAATTTTTATGTGTGATTTTTAACTCTTACCTATTTCCTTCTAGTGTGTCATAATATTCAGTGATTTCAGTTTTTGTAAAGATTCATTTTCAAACTTTTCCCGACAAAATTTGAGTTAAAATGATTATAAATTGCTCTAAATTGAGGTAGTAAATAGTTATAATAGTTTGTATGCTATATGCCATTTGATAGAAGATATTTTTTTTGAAAAGCGTTCAAAAAACAGTATTTTGTGATAATTGGGAAAAAGTAGTTAAATGCATTTTGAAGCAGTCTACAATAGTTTGTAATCATTGAAGGAACAAACTATGGCTGTATGGAGTATTCTAAAAGATTTAGGGTTCGAAGACAAGGCTCAAATTCTCTGTTCTGACACAAATAATTCCAACACTGGTCGTATCAACGGTGCCATTACATTTCTAAAGCAGTATGCAGATCGAGAAATGACATACTTTCCATCTCGGCATCAGATATACAAAAAAGTTCTATGAAGTGTTTTCGAATATGGATTACCTCAAGTGACTAGTAGATGTCGTTTTCTTTCAAAAAAATCAGAGAAAAATGGAATAATTTGGAATAAATGCTTGAACGAAATACTGAGTAATGTAAAATATCTTTATGCACTAAATAAATAAAAAAAAATATCTAAAAAAATCTAAATGCACTTAAAATATCTAAATGCACTTAAAAAATGAAAAAAATGAAGCACGATTAAAGGGAGCTCGTTGAATTATAAAGATAGTAAATTTTTTTAAAATCATTTTTCAAATTTTTAACAAGATTTTCTAATGAATATTTACAATTTAAGTATTTATTAGAATTTAGATATGACATCAAAAAATTACTTCATTGTTGCTTTTTCTTCAGAAAAAGCATTAGCAGATTTCATTTCTCAGAAAAGTTTAAATTTATTAAAGAAATTAGATGTGGAGAAATTGGATTTCTTAATCTCAGCCCAGATCTTTGGAATATTGACGATTCTTATTTAGTCATAAGAAACATTCAGGAGAAACTCAGGGCTGTCAATGATACAACCGAAAGAGGGGAAGTCACTATTTAGATACAACGTTTGCAAACGTTTTCAAATACCGTCGAGCCAAGCGAATTGTTATTTATATGCAAAGATTTATTAATATAATATGATCCAACAATATAAAAGTACTAAGTAAACTCGTTAGGCTATGAAAATCGCAGGATGCAGCAGAAAATAGACTTGCTTCCAACCCGTGGAATTCGCGGATTACGCAGTCAAAGAGTTAAGTTACATTCTTGTTCGGGAAAACGAGGAAATGGAAGGAATAAACTTTCAATTTTTTACAGCATTTGGCAACACTATTTAAAAAAATAGGTTCTATTTAGACTGTCTGTCGTCGAGAATATATATTGATGCAATCTACGGTTAAAAGTTATGCTCATAATACGAAAAAAAAGCATAATTTAAGATTATAAAATGCTTAATTTAAATATTTAAAATACTTTGAAAATGTTAAACGATGTTTATTGTTTAGTTGAAAATAAATCCTACATTCTTTTAATTTAAACATCATGGAATTCAATTCCATTCTCCTATTAGGTTTTGCTAAGTTAGGTTAAGTAAAAAAAAAAAACAACCAGTTATATTTTTGGAAATTATTTAAGAAACTTATGAGGTTATTATGCTGTTATTGAAACTTCATTTAATTTTGCATTTCATAAAAAAGCAGTTAAAGCAAATATTATTGCGGAATCTTACAGAGATAAATGCTTATCAGGAATTGCTAACAATGTGACGTATTTGAGATAAAATGAAAACGAGTAATTGCATGGTTCCAAACTTCACACAGATGAATAACTTCGGTGATTTTAATAGATTCTTATAAAAAAATTAAAAATTATAAATTCTCTGTAGATTTTTGGGTATTTTAGCAGTGTCTGAAATTTATTAGACACAATTGTATGTGATAATTGTTATTATCTTTGAATAAGTTTAGTAACTTGAAACAGTTTCATAATTTTAAACCTTTCTGTTTATGGATCTAAGAATATATTTATGAAAACAATAAACTTCACTTATGTAAACAGATGGAAGAAAAAAGTGACATTGATATTTCAAAATAAACACAAATGAAACTGATTTTTTTGTGTCTGAAATAGTTTAAGTAAACTTTCCACATATGTTGTTGTTATTACCAAAAAATAAAGCATTCAGTTTCAGTTATCAAAATCCAAAATGTAAATTTATTTTAAAAAAACAACTTTTTATTTCTTGAAGATGTTTCCGTATAAGTACCTGCAAATTTTTTTAATTAGGAATTTCAACTATCGTATCAACTCTTTTTTGAAATGTTCTCGTGATATGTATTTTTATTTCGAGAATGAAGAGCAGAAAAACTCAGTAAAACCCCATATCGTTCATTTTTATCGCATAACTATCGTGCTAAGACAAAAAATACCTCATCAAATATAAGGAAAAAAATGTAGAAGTCTCGAGAAAGAGCTAAGGCAATGTTACAAAATTTGCCTAGCAAGAAAAATCGGCATTTTTTGTTACACTAACTTTGTAAATTGTCTATCTTTGTAATTAGAGTAGTAATCAAATCTCTACAACGCTTTCCTATCACCTTAGCAACAATTTAATTAAGGAAAGGAAAAGAAACATAAGTAAAAATGTTGTACGAAAGGGGCTAAAACATTTCACCATTTACTGAGCAGACTTACAAAATCTTACTCTTTGCTCGCTATCTAAGAAACAAGAATAAAATTTTTGGCTCATATAAATGCAATCCTATCCGGTGGAGTCTCTAAAACAGAAAAGTATCCTTTGTTTTTGGAAACGTCTCTTAATGTAAATATAAGCTTATAAATATTGAAAATTTAGGAAGTAATCGTTCTTATGTTAGTTTATAGTTAGAAAAGTTTTATTTTATTGTTTTTACCTTTGTTGAACTAAAATGATTAGTGAAATACATTGAGCATGCATCCAAATAAAATATAATAATTTGTATGGATGAAAATTTTCAAGACATTTTAAGTAACATTTCCAATAAACAATGCTTAGTTTGAAACTATCTCAATAAAGATTTTAACCAATTGTTTAAGTAATTACAAAACTTAGAAGGAAGGCTACAAATACTTTAGAAGGTTATAATTTTCTTTCTTTTAAATTTTTCGCTTCATGACACGACTTTTATTATAAATTATAACTTCTTAAGTATTTCAAGAATGTATAAATCTGTCATGAACAAAATATACAGTGTCTCCCCAAAATGATGGGACACTTTCGTATTTTGAAATGGTGTTTTATATACTAATAAAACCTGATATTTCACAACGGGAATTTTTAATAATATTTTTATTCTATTCTCAACGTAACTACACAAAGTATATTGAATACAAAAAACTTATATTTTAGAATATAAACAATAAAAATGTAACCAAAAAGTTACTTACAAAATTCATCAGGCATTTAAATAAAATCATAACATATCAGTAAATATAGTTATGGTTATTTAAGTACTTATATAGTTAGATATCCTTTGGCACCACAACAGCTTGCAAACATCTGGGCATTGAGTGCACTAGGGAGTTTTTGCTATTTCTGCATAAATATTCCTCCATTCTTGGACAAGCACCTTTTTTCAGATCACTTTTCTTTTAATATCCTGTTTCCGAAAATTAACCCCTCGAAATGGGTTCAATTATGTTTATAGTCCAGTCAACGAAGAAAAAATAGAAAAAGAAAATGGTGTAGTTTTGAAATTTGACACAGTTGTTGGGGATAGTGTCCAAAACGACATACTAAAAGTCCCCTCCGGTGGGGGGTGCGCGGGGGTACAGGGGGTTTAAAGGGGGTGTTTTCAGTTTTTCTTATATATCTCAAAAAATATGGGTTCTATTAAACCACAACCAATTACAAAATTAAACTGCATAACACTTCCTACAAAACAAGTCCTACTTTGTTTTTAAGCATCAATAATTTAGAAGATACAGGGGGATTTAAAAGTTAATATTTCTAAAATACCTTATTGTGATGGTAAAATCGATTTAAAGTGCTGAATCAACAACCCTCATAATAACCTCATGCCTATATAATGATTATACAAGGGCAGTATTGCATACGTCGGAGAGGGGGTAACAAACCCATTTGATGAACAATTATGCTTGCTTCCTCCCCTCACATCCGTTCCCCTTCACAAGTTTCCTTCTACTTGTAGTCCAGTCAACAAATTGTAAATTTTTAAAAAAGTTGTAGTTTTGAAATTCGGAATGATATCTTTCTATAACATAATATTATATATATACATACATTAGAGTGTCCCAAAAAAATGAAAGTCGTTATTTTTCTCCGCATACCCTCTTAATTTTTTCCTTTTATGTCAAAACAATTGTAAATAAAGTTTCATGTAATTTGAACCACGGCAACCCGTGCAGACTTGCATCTAAACGTGTCAATCGATACTTGTGTACTGAAACGAGCGAACGCTGACACGTGTCAGTCTGTTGCGGAGCACACAGCAGCTGCAAATGGTAAAGACAAAACTAAACAGAAAAAAAGGTTTTGGAAAGCTTCGACAGTGGCAATGCGCAACCCTTGTAACGTGTCAGTACCATTTTACTCAGGACAACGCACATCCACGTGTCAATGTGCTTATAATTCCAAGTTGTTTTGTTACTAAATGCTTGTATAATTTTTGATCAGTGAACAGAACATGGCAGTGGAAGTGCGTACTTCTAAAAAAGGGATATTTTTAATAAGGGAAATAGAACATCAAATAACGGGTTCAAAACTTCCCTATACTGGACAAGATCTCGCAGTTTTGTTTTAAAATATTTGAGAAGTGAATTTAACTGTTAATGAAGGAGCAAATCTCGCTATTCGCGAATGTATTATCTTTCGGCAAATTGTATGAGGAAACTTGGTAACGTGTATCAAGTTTGGAGAGACTTACAAAAAATGCAAAGAAATTACAAGACGTATTAATGTGGCGACAACAAGAATTTATAAATAATTTAGACAATTTGTTCGACATTGCACACGCTGATGCACTTCAGTTAATGAAAATAGAGGAAGATAGGATGTTCTTGCAGTGCCAAAGAGTACCGGGCCGGCCTGGTCACTTAGGTGGAGTGAATAAAAAACGGACCGACAAAGAGGAAAGGGCGCGACTTCGAGTTGTCAAAGAAGAAAATCGGCGAATCAAATATGTTTCCGCTTCAAAATCCTCGGCAGCATACGAACCATTGCAAGAAGATTCCTCTTCGACTTCTAGTGAAAATATAGATATAGAAAATTTCTCAACACTAATCGAAAGCTCAGGACCTGGGACAAGTAAATAAGTAATGAGGAAAGATTTTATTACTCCAAAGTTAGTTGCTGCATTAGACAGGTATCTGTTAAGTATGCGAGATTCTGTGTTTATTCTTGAAGCTACTATTGATGCACTCGGATGTAACATTGACGAATTTCCGATAAGCAAGTCTTCAATTCAAAGAATCCGAACAGAAAAATGGAAGGAACGCGCGGAAAACATAAAAATTGATTTCCAAAACGAGGTACCATATGTAGTGGCCTTACATTGGGATGGCAAACTGTTGCCTGCTTTGAGTGCTCGAAAATCGAAAGAAGAACGCTTGCCTATAGTTATTTCATATGGACTTAAAAAAACTCATTTCTTTGCCGAGACTGCATAATTCTACACGCAAAGAACAGGCACAGGCTGTTTGGAAGGCGATCTTATATTGAAATCTCGAAGACAAAGTCCAAATTCTCTGTTGTGATAGTACGGCTTCGAATACAGGTCGTTTTAATGCTTCTTGTGCACTCCTCGAAGAAAAATTTGATAGGGAAATGATTTTTTTCTATTGCCGCCATCGTGTATTCGAACTGGTATTAAAGGCCGTATTCGAAGTGAAAATTAGAAAAGTGACAACAAGCCCCGATATTCCACTCTTAAAAAAGCTCAAAGATAATTGGAAAAACATCGATCCCACTAAAATAAAGTGCTATAGAGAAACAGTGGAATTGTTCCGAACTGTACCAGAATTTGAAAATTTGCTTAACTTTTACCACGCTGAACTTAAAAATGTTATGCTCAGAGATGACTATCGAGAGTTGGTCGAACTTTCTATCGCATTTTTAGGAGGAGATGCAGAAAAAAAATTTAAAACCAGACCTGCGGTTGTCATTCACCAAGCTAGATGGATGGCCCGAGCGATTTACTCCCTAAAACTATCGTTGTTTAGTTCTCAGCTGAAATTAAACACCAATGATAAGGAAGCACTGTTAGACGTCTGCTTGTTTATCGTGTTGGCAGTTAAAGCACCCTACAAAGATTTGTGCTTTTTGAAATCTTTGAAAGCTTACGAAAAAGTGAATGAAAGTATCTCAAAAGCTGCTTTACAGAAATTTAGCCAGCAGTTATGGTATTTTACTGACGAAATAGCAGTATTGGCACTTTTTGATGATGATGTGGACGAAGAAACAAAATTAAAAATGGTGGCAAATTTACATAGAGAAATTTTCTCGACCCATCAGAAAAGATACATTCCATCGAAGGAAGAACTTCGTGGTTCATTGTATGGTGAATTTGATACATTGATTTTGTAGTTTTTTATTTAGTTATTTATCTAACGCAATTGTGACCTGTTATTTTATTTTTTTACACAGAAAAGCGTCGATCATTTCATATCAGTCAAAAGCCAGTCATTGTTTTCTAGATTCAAAATTGGTGATAGTTTTCTCAACGAGAGTCCCTCTTCGAATAATGCTTCGTTTCTAGACGCGAAAAAGATAGTCTCAATGCTTAGAGCAGTGAACGATACAGCTGAAAGAGCGGTAAAAATTATGCTAATAACGGTAATAACTAAAGGTTTAATAACGGTTGAGGAGAAACAAAAACAATTTTTGTTACGTTGCGTACAAGAACACATGAAGATTTATCCTGACAATAAAAAGCAAGCATTGAAACGAAAATATGTACAGTAATGTTTCATTTACTGTAATATGGTCATCAATACCTGTTTTGAATAAATTGATGTCTTGTGTGCCAAAGAAACATTCATTTTGCAATCTTTCCATACTAATCCCAGTACAAGATTTCACGTTCAAGTTTGACCTCAAGTCGGCACGGGTTACCGTTATCTTATTGCAATAATACTTTTTATTTATGTTACTGAGGTGAAATAGAAAAAAATAGAGGGTATGCGTATTCAATTCTTCAAAAAAAATTGTATCTTGGGACACCCTAACATACGTACATAAAAATACGCATAACCCATTTTTGCACTTGCTCGTAATTAAATTTCACCATGTTTTTTTAGTATATGATGAAGTTCGAACGCCTCCTCTTCTTCTAGAGGTGCACCTTTGGTACAGGTACCATTAAAGGTGCCAAAACAAAAACACATTGCTGAACGTGTGTTGCTCCACCGCTCCTTTGGTTGGAGGAATTGAGGAAAAATCAGCTCTGATCTTGGTTGATGATTTGAGAAATGTTGCATATCTACGGTTATTCAAATTATGTTCATCAGCAACGGCTTTGTACTAGGAACATCTTCTCACCGGCTTGTGAGATATCATCTGGTGTTGATGAGGGGTTATAAAAGATGTCAGCAATATTTTTATCCGGTTTAGTTGATTTTCGAACAATGTATAGTGCTTTGATTTTTCTATAAATATCTGGTGTAATGTCGCAGCCCCGGAATGCATGGAGAAGGAGGATGGTTTGGGCAAAAGAAAGTTCTTTCTGCAGCTTTCTTGTAAAAAATAATTTAGCTTCTACTTTTATCTTGCCAGGCTTCCTAAAATAAATGTTACATTCTGGTCGTGCCAAAGCAATCAGTAACACTACTAGGTCTACGTCTTTCCCTTGGGATGAGATGTTGCTTTCTCTAACCCAGATCTCACAATATAAGCATAAGCACACCCTGTAGAGACTCTCTTTTCAGTTCCTTTAGCAGCCATTTTCTGTGTTAGTAATTGAACATGTCTGGTCTTAATTCTTCAATGGCAAGAAAATGTTTCTGTCGAACTGTGATAGACTGGTTGCGAAATTTTAAGTTAATTTCAGCATAGTTATGCAGATTTAGATTATACTGTCTAAATACACTCATTTGGAGCGTTAACAGAACCAAAAGAGTGAGTAAAGAGATATAGTGGAGGGGAACGGGCGTGAAGGGGGGAAGAAACGACTGTTCATCAAATAGGTTTGTTTCCCCCCTTCTTGATACCGCCACTACTCTCGACACCTACAATACTACCTTCGTATAATTATAGTATAGCCATGAGGTCTTTCTGGCGGTTGTTGTTTCAGCACTTTTAATTGATTTTACTATAACAATAAGGAATTTTTGAAATATTCACTTTTAACCCCCCCCCCCTGTATGTTCTAAAATTTCATTCTACAAAATATTTAGGACTAGGTTTGTAGGAAAGTTAATGTAGTTTAATTTTATAATTAACATTTTTAGCTAGGATCCATAGTTTTCGAGATATTTAAGAAAAACTGAGAAATCGCCCATTTCAATCCCCTGTACCCCCTGAGCATCCTCCATCAACGGGAACTTTTAGTATGTCGTTTGGGGCACTCTCCCCAACAATTGTGCCGAATTTCAAAACTACAACTTTTTTTTAAAATTTAAAATTCGTTGACTGGATTACGAGTAGAAAGAAACTTGTGAAGGGGAAAAGATGCGAGGGGAGAAAGGGAACATAATTGTTCTTGAAATGGGTTTGTTACCCCCTATCCGACGCATGCAATGCTATCCTTATATAATTATTATGTAGGCATGAGGTTATTATGAGGGTTGCTGATTTAGCACTTTTAATAGATTTAACCATTATAATAAGGTATTTTAGAAATATTAACTTTTAAATCCCCCTGTATCTTCTAAAGTATTGATGCTACGAAAACAAAGTAGGACTTGCTTTGTAGGAAATTTTATGTAGTGTAATTTTGTAATGGAGTGGTTTCTGATAGAACCCATAGTGTTCGAGATATTTAAGAATAACTAAAAACGCTCCATTTAAACCCCCTGTACCCCCGCGCAGCCCCCCACCATCTTGGAGTTTTAGTATGTAGTTTAGGACACTATCCCCAACAACTGCGCCAAATTTCAAAACTACACCACTTTTTTCTATTCGTCGATTTTTGGCCTGCGTTGTCTGGACTATTAAATACAGTACTTGGTGTGTTGTTTTTAGAACTTCCGGACAGTTATAGAGACACCACAGGCGAAAGTTGTGAGCTGTGTGCTTAGGATAGTTATTTTGATAAAAAAAAGTTGTTTCCGGCACACAAATTTTGGGCTGATAATTTTAAATTCGCTTTTAAAACAATTAAATAAAGGCAATGATCCATTGTGCCATCAATAAACACCAAATTACCTAGTTCTGATTCTGACATGCCCACCCACACAAGACCGCCTCCACCGTCATGCTTCACTATTCAAACTAAGTTCTTAGCATTAAATTCCTTGTTTTTTCTTCTCCACATCATTGTACTTCCATAGCAACCAAAAATGTTAAATTTTCTCTCATCTGCAATGAGGACGTTATTCTAATAAGATTCGCCCATGTACAGTGTACACCAACTGATCTCAGCATTCTTCGTACAGTTTCCGGTGAAAGTGAAGTAAAAAACCTTTCATTAAATCATGTGGAAATTTTTACAGCACTCAACCGTGGATTCTTCTCAGAATAAATCTCTGATCACGTCGACTTAACCACGTCTTGTCTTATTACCATCCGATTTTCATTTTCAAAACGTTTTATCACTGAGTAAACAGTCGGATGCTGTTCATTTACTAATGCAGCAACATTTCGGAGTGATTAATCACTTTTGTGATGAAAAATAATCATATTCCGAATATCATTTATTGTTTCCTTATGCTTATGCGTCATTTTTAAATATATCGAATATTTTTTGAGAAACATATAAGGATGGATAAAAGCCAAACGATATTTAAAATGTCACCACTACGTAAAAAAAAGCGACTGACGATCTTTTTTCGATGAGTACGTTCGAAAATGTGTTGGTGCTTGATCACTTTTGTGACTTTCGTCTTTTTACATTTTTATTTTTAGAAAAAAAATATTCCATATTTAAATAAAAATATATGTTAGGTTTTATTCAGAATTAAATTGAGATGACATGAAAAATTATTGAACATGTTTCTTCGATATCGGTAATAGCTGCAGGTTTTTTTACAAAGTTCTGAAGTGCCCAATCTGCCATTGTATTTAAACTAAAACATACAAACTTACTTTGTGTTATACGAAACTAAATGCAGCGGTTTCGTAATAATGCATTTCCCTTATCTACGAAAGTCAAAGCATTATTACATTTCATTTTAATTTCAGAAACGAATTATGTGCATCTAGCATGTTTCATCGTTCCAAGATCATTTTTATAGATGATATCATCTATGAATGAATGTTGATGAAAAAAATATCTGAACAAATTCACACCAGAAAATCTAGCAAGTTCCATTGAATGTTGGAACATCTATAACTATATTTTTAAACTACAAACAAAGAGAATAAAGCTTTCTTCAAACTTTAACAATTCAAATTCTATTCACTGCTAGAACATTCGTGTGTTTAGTAATCTTTCTTTGCTGCAGAGGGAAATCAGATCTTTTAAAATAATAAAGGTAGCAGCGGTGGTTATAAGTTTATATTATATTCGAGATGTTATTTAGAGAAAAATATCAGACAAACAGTTTCTAGTTTGCTTAGTGTCTTACGAGAAGCTATGCTCTTGTCACCAATCTCGAGATATTAGTGCCTACTGAACATTTAGTTAAATAGAGAAAATGAAAATGTTCTGAAAAGAAAGTAATTTATCGAGTACATTTTTAAAATGACCATTAACAGAAAAATATGCGAATTTTAATTAATTTAGAAAGAAAAATTTCGTTTTTATTTGAGTAAGAAATTGCTTGAATAAAAAGGAAAATTTTGGCTGAATATCTTGAATAGTGTTAATTTTTGATATCGGAAAATAGTATATAATATATATATATATATATATATTTATTTATTAATGTCTTTAATCATACTGGTATTAAATTCTAGGCATATTTGAAGAAAGCATTCTAAACAAAGAGGGCGAGTTATGATGATTAACTCATCCCGTAGTTTTGAAGAACAAAAATCGCAAAAAAGTAAAGTTTTTGTAAAATAATCTTGGTTTTACAGTGTTATTGTTAGCTTATCAAGCTTTTCTGCAGTAACTCATTGAATGCAATCAATGGAATTTCAGTCTCATGCTCTTTTGGGTTATATGTGTTGTACACATTTACTCAACCAACTCTGCATTCGGGTATTCACCACAGATCAGTATAACATGAAAAACAATATATACTATCATGCATTTGCTGAATGGAAGATTGAATTACTTTTCTTTATTATCAAAAATATTCGGTTTATTGCACTTTGAAAATCAGCATTTTGCTTCAAACTGTTTCTGATTTAAACACATAGTTGCTGTACTGATGTTTAAAATATATAGTTTTTAATAGGTCATTTATTGCTATTTACTACAGTTTACTTTAATATAGTTTTAAAGCTATTAATTTTCCATAAGATTCATCTGCATTTTACCAAGTTTTTAAGCGTTTAACGAATGTATAGATCTGATACAATATGCAAAACAAGTTTAACTTAAATATTAAAATTTGTTTTACACAATCAATTTCAAGGGCCACAAGTTTGTAGTTTTCTTTTTACCTATGCACCGCCAGAACTTTATTTGATGCTAATTTAACATCAAAAACGGATTCTTTGCTCCCTGTATGTCGTATCATGGTAGGGTATTGCTATTTATCGTTAATTTATGCGCCGAAAAATAATTTTTAGAAGTATTCCTGGTAGTTGCTTTGGCAACTGGAACAGCTGTGCTTAATAACCCTACTTTATTGCAAAGTCCAACCACATCTTTTAATAAAAGATGGAATGGCGACGGTTAAATTTTGTTTTATATCGAAGATATTGCTTAAGGAAAAATAACGGACAAAGAACTTCTAGTTTGTTCTGAGTCTCCCGAGATGCTATTCTTTTGTCACTTGTTTTAGAAGTATTCCTGGTAGTTGATTTGGCAACTGGAACAGCTGTGCTTAATAACCCTACTTTACTGCAAAGTCCAACCACATCTTGTTTTTGATCTTGACATGTTTGCTTATTGCGACGATTTACTTACATTTTGCAAATTGAACTGTCTTGAAATAAAAGTTCTTTCACGAGTAAGCATTAATGAGAGGATTCATCGAATTTTTTTTAGTTTAGAGGAAACTTTTTCTTTTGATTAATGCATTGCATTTATCTAAATAAAATATTAACGAAGTTGTGCTTTGTTAGATGCTTATCATTTAAGTAAATTAGTCATCAAAAATATTAACATTTCTAAAACATTGCCTTGTCACACTCTTTTTTATATTTTGACCTTATTGGTCTCAAATTATTCAGAAGTTGAAGTTGCTGTTCCATGATTAATTCAGCTCCTAGTTTTGAAGGAAAAAATTTAAATAACAAAAGGGTAGATCATTAAAAAGTAAAATTTTGATACTTATATATTTTTGGAAAGTTAAAAATTTATTGGAAACATTTAACATAAGTTTGACGGTTGTTGTTATATCATTGTGTTATCTGCAAGCATCCATTAATTAAAATTTTTGATTATCATTATTTTGTCTCTCAGTGTGTTATATTCATTTGATAAATAATTGAATTTGACCTTTCAAGACTAAAAATTTCCTTATTCGTGACATTTTATCACATGAATAGTACTTTTCATGTAATTTTGGTTTGCTTGTTTATAAATTTGATGGGTGGAAGATTATCAAATTAAATCATTCTTTTGTTTCCATGCGAAAATTAAATTTCAAAAATATAAATGAAGCGTGATATTCAGTGGTATTGTAAAATGTCTTATAAAAATTTTTCTTACCGCAGAAATTAATTGATGTATTGGCTTTTAACCCTTAACAGCCCATTGTTTCCTTTAAGAAACAAACCCTATTTTGTCTTCTAAAATCTTGAAAATAAGACTGAAGCTCTAATGCCTGTTGTTGCCAATAGGATACATGTTTAAATTTTTATTAAATGAATTTACAACATATAGATGGCAGCCTGAGGGCTGATAAATACAACTAGTAATTTGACCTGTCCTTACGGACATACAAATATCGAGCCACTGACAGTTCCGAAGAACGCAGCTAATTCGAATACAAAATTTCTTCACAAAGTACACTGCTTCATAGGAAAAAGGTTAAAATAACCAACGCAATTTCTTACAATTTCAAATTCCTAAACGCACTTTCAAATTTTCCTAAACACAAAATCTTGTTTAATTACCAAATAACATAAATTAAAATACAATCAAAGAAAATTAAAGAGAAAAAAAAAGAAAGCTTAAAATATATATACAGGAAGCCACAAATTAAAACCTAAACATGCATCACAAGAAAACGGCTATATCAACCTATACACAATTTCCTATTACATTTTCAAATTTTCCCATACATAATTTCAAACTGTCCACTACACAATTTCTTGAATAATAACCAAATAGCATTAAAGAAAATAAGAAGAAAGAAAAAGTGCTGATAAAAAAATAAAAATAAATTGGTGTTTTTCACTTGATGCTTCATCTTTTTTGCTTTGTTTGAACGCTTGTGAAGACCATATCTCATTCTACAAAGTTGAAGGAAATTTCTTATCCGCATTATTGATTATTAAAATTCATCTGTGTTTGACATTATAGAATTTTATCAAAGAAATATTTTTTCTGAAATAAAGCACAGTGTTGTCAGTTATTAACAAACTGTTTTTTAGCCATAAACCATACTTAAAATAGGATTTTTCAAAATATTTTCCTTATGATTAAAGCCCCCCCAAAAATTAAACTCAATTTTTTTAAAAATCGGGCTCTTAAAGGTTAAATAAGCGGATCTTATTGCAAGACTTGATAGCTGCAGAGATAATATTAGAAAGAAATTATACTTTAATGTGCAATCTGCATTCAAAAAATAATTTGAAATTTACGATTATCATTCTTTCAAATTTTACTAAAATAAAGGAAGATTGCGTATCAAATGCTGTTGTTTTAATATCAGAATTTAAAAGGTAAGATTAAATAGAACATTATTATAATTTCGATTCTCAAAATTATTCTTAGTTATTACAAAATTAAAATGGTGGCATTTTAAATTTGGTGACTTGATTACTTGGTTTTTGTTAGTGGAAAGATTGATTTACAGGATGGACGGAATTATATTTGTTTTATGGAAAAATGAACAATAAATATTTTACAAAATGCATCTAAATTATTTATTCCAATTAAAATTCAGTTGAAAAACCGAATTGATTTGTGATATTTTTTTTAAATTAATGGATTTTCTATTTTCTGCCACAACAAACATGATGATTAAGTTCTCTTTACATTTATGCAAACTTTCTTCTTATATTTTTTAGAACATTTTAAGTTTGTATTAATGCCATCAAAAAAAGAAATACATTTTCTTCAATTCTTTCCTACAAGCACATACTCGTATTTTTCAATTCACTCTGTTTCTTTGTTGTTCCTTACGCATGTGTGTTTTTATCCACAGCGTCATATGCTGGAAATACTTTATTTTGTAAACATAAATGATCGTTTCTTGATTGTTTTTCTATAATTCATGTATGAAAATAAACATAATATTTGCATATTATTGGTGCAGAAAAGTTGTATATTTCTAAAGCCCATATTGATGTTTTCAGAAGTTTACGAGAACAAAGATGTTTTGAAACAGACTTTATCTTCAGCTATTTAGTAAATAAATTGAACGTGGCTAAGCAATCAAAAACCAATTATCATTGTGTGGTTTAAATGATCGCGGTTGGAAACGATATCTAAGAATGTGATTTCCTACTGCTTATATGACACGATTTAGAAAAATGTCAATTAGAATTTTTCTTTAATATCTTGTGATAACAGTTGTATCCTAAAATGGGCATTTCAGAGTCGGTTTCTAACGAAATAACTACGTCTAACGGTGAAAAGATGTAGCAGTCTTATTACATTTGCCCTACTTGCCAGGAGGGTCATCACGAATACCTGGATGAGAAGCCACCAGATAAGTAAGCAGGTTCTCGCTTCCCTTGCGGGTGTAATAATGGTGTCGGGTTGAATTACCTCCACAACGATGACGGGACGCACCAGGGTTGGGCCGTGGCTGGTGATGGCTGTTAGGACTTCAACGCCAGTTCCGACTGTTTTTGTGGACCGTCATTCCATGTCCCCAGATGCCAAGGCAGAGCGGGGGTAACTCCTTTGTGGTAATTGCATTTGTCCTTGGTAGTCTTAATGCTACTTGTCCAATTTGATCTGGGTTGAGGATCAGCATAGAATCAGGGAATGATTTTACCAAACAACTTTTTGCTTTCGCATGGCGTAATTAGACCTCATTTTGTGTAGCTGCAATTAAACAGCTTTATGATTAGTTCGCATTGAAATGGGAGCTTTCAACGAAGTAAAGATGGGTACTTTCATTTAACTCATTAATTGTTACCAATTAGATGGTTACGAATCATAGCCGATGAGAAACAGACACACTTTTCTGTTATCTTACTTGCGAAATTTTATTGAAAATTTGAAGAATTCAAGACTTTAAGAACTTCTTATTGTTCTAATGAATCAAAATTGTACTATTTTTTGTTATATTAGGGCCATCCTGTATAACGCTCGTCAATACATATCCTACCTTCAGTCTACATATCACACCTTTATGTGCTATGAGAAAATATTGATGGATTGAAAATTATAGTCACGAAACTAATAGTATAATTATGGTCACAAATCAAAGCAATTCAATATGCACTCACAGACACCCGTACGTTGACCTTTATAAAGCAAATATTCTTTCCTCAGTCATGCTTGTAAATAATTATTTAATTTTATTTCATGGGAGACCACTTAAACATAAAAAAAACTCTACCACTGTGTTAATCAGTACAAGTTTCCCGAATATATTATTGTACAAATTTTTAAATAGTAATTTTGCTTGTCTCCGACATTAATAAAATTTCTGAAATTTCGTCTGCATTCTCGCAGCAACAGTTCTCACGTAATTTAATTGAAGAAAATCTCTAGTCGTTTTTTCGCTTAACATCTTTCCACAGTTGCTGTATTTGTTAAATTTATTTTAGGCCAAAATATTGTTACTTTGAAACTTAGAATATATTTAAAACAGAGTGATTTTCTCATTTACAGAAACTGAACTTTTTATAAAGATAACAAATATTAGATTTAAATAAACTTTTAACATATTTCTTACTACCAAGATTTACTCAAAGATTAATTATGGTGTCTTTACTCTTTGTTATTTATGGTTTTCTTAATAATATCGGTCGTTTTTTGTTAAAAAATAGGGTAAAAATTATTATAAGACTGTTTTTGCTCTTTTATCTGTTTGTATTGGACGACCTGTTTTGCCTATGAAATTTGGAAATGACAAAAATATAGCAGAAAGTTCTAAGAAGCATGTTCCTTTATGAAAAATTTAAAACCTTTCGAAAAAAATTTATTTCTTAATTCTGTTATTTTTGCGTGTGTGAAAAGTGAAAGAAATGTAATGAAAGCAAAAACATTCGTGATTTGTCCGTAAATTCAGCGAAACGTCTTATTCGGATGATTTATTTTTAGCCGAATGAAAGAAAAATATAGTCTTCCCTGAAATTTAGTTGTTTTTACATTCCTCTTTATGGTGTGTGATTTCTTGTGAAAGGAAGTTTGTTTATCGCGGAATGATATTTCTGTCAGTTGAAACAAATAGTATTTGTCTTTCAGAAGTTGCAAACAAACACTCCAGTACGATTTTGAACTGTATGTTATTTTCCAAATATATTTTGGAATTCAGCTCAAAATTTTCTGGCCTTAGACCTCATTTATTGACATATAATTTTCTTTTCAGTATTAAAAAAACAATAAATATTTAATATTTTAAAACATTTTATTTTTAAAAATTATTCCGTTTATAATTTGCTTTGAATGAGTATAATGGCAACAACCCGATTATCAGCGACACCTTCGTCGTATTCTGTAATATTCAGAGTCAGTACTGCGTGGTTTCTGCGCCTGTGAGTCTGATAAGAGGCGTTT
This sequence comes from Araneus ventricosus, assembly GCA_013235015.1. NCBI lineage: Eukaryota > Metazoa > Arthropoda > Arachnida > Araneae > Araneidae > Araneus > Araneus ventricosus. The sequence goes on along the minus strand of BGPR01003412.1, from coordinate 421 downwards.
GCGTGACTGTTGTCTGTGCTGCCAGTTCTGTGATCTTGTCATGGAGCAGAAAAATCGTTGAAATTCTTGTATAAATTGGGAAATCAGGAGGACAAGATCAAACACAATGCTAAACAGGTGTATGAGGATGACAAAAGGCGCTTCTTATATACTTTGCACTTCTGACAACGCGTGTAAAATCGTCGAAAGCTCTTGAAAATTTCTCCACTGGTACAACTTTCAATTCCGTGTCACAGCAGATTCAATGTGCATAATGTCTGTAGAAATATTCTCCCTTTTAAGTCACTTTAAGTTTAAGGGAATTCGGAAAAGATCAGCAAGTGACAGGTCTGCAGAATATGGGGCGGGAGATTCTGACAGTTCAATGGCACCCCATGTTATATGGCAGAAACCGCTTTACAAGCATGTGTTATACCGCCAT